>JALHLI010000001.1:20950538-21151230 GCA_023349425.1 Anthopleura sola
GTTCATCCGTCTGTCTCGAATAGAAAGCTCTAATTTCCCGACAATATGAAGTTTGAAACTTTTAAACGGGAAAAAGCGGCTTTGCGTGACCGCGCTGTGATCAAACACATAAACATTCCAGACATATTTTAGGTGTTCACGGTTTTCGTAGTTTGACTGTAAATAGTTACGCACTCAATTTCCTGCTAGCGCTAATGTGCTTGTTGTTGTGTAGGTATAACGCCCCGTTCAAGAAGACTATCCAGACCTGGGTGCAGAAACTATCCAACACTACAGATATTATCGAGAACTGGATGACAGTACAGAACCTGTGGATCTACTTGGAGGCTGTGTTTGTTGGGGGAGATATTGCTAAACAACTACCAAAGGTACACTGTAACTATCGATAATCATTATCATTAAGATCAAAGTCATCCAAGTCGTTATCATTGCCATCATAGAGCAGTTTTCGTATGATTATGAAAAACTTACGGTACGATGATATGAAACACGAAACACTACCTAACCCTGCATCGGAGGGACGTAAAAGAACCACTGAGGGCGTAAAGAAACCCTGGCAGTGACCACCCTCAGTGTCTGGCCTTTACTAATGATTTCTTATTGGGTTGTGGGATGGGTATGGGAGTTTTAAGGGGTTGGTCCTATTGTACAGCACCAGCCTGCGGACAAATAAATAAAATAAAAAAACTTACGGACCGCACGTTCCCGTGACCGTGTCAGCACCGTGCCGTGTATGAAAACATTCGACATTCGGTGCCGTGTCCGCGCCGTAACCGTGCCGTGTACCGAGACTTTTCACACTCATACGATATCTGTTCTATTTGCTATCATTATCATCACAGTCATCAACAATATCATGATTATTATAACCATCATCATTAGCTTCAATATTAAGAACGTCATCATCATTATTATCGTTATAACGATGACCATAACACTTTATCATCAACATCAGCAGCAGTATCAGAACCTAAATAGTCATCTTGACCAAGATCCATCAACCTTGTTGTTGTCATCATCATCAACATAATGACACTCGCCAGCTAAGTTGACCTTCAGAACAAACTCAAGGTCAACCAATCAGACATCGTATTTTGATTAGCATTTCCCATTATTCTACAAGAGAGAATTTATGAAATACGAGTTCTTCCTTCTTTAAATTAATCGTAAACGCTAGTCGAACTCATGGCGGAATTTTATTTCAATCAACAAGAAGAGTCTACATTGTATACTCGGAAAATTCTCCAAAAATGCTAACCAAAAATAGTGACCCATAATTCCTTTCGGGGAAGGCGATCATATGGTCGCCACTTCATTATCATTTTTTTTAGATTCATATTTTAGTTGACCACTACATTAAAATTATACATTAGAATGACATCAACAAAGCTAGAAAGTTTGAGACAAAAATATTAAATTCAGAAGTTATGAGAATTTTAGGTAATCTTAAAAACGTGAAAAACACCACAATGAGGCTAGCAAGGAAACAGATCACTGAATACATACAAATCTCTGTAATTTTGATTCCAAATAGTTTCACTTGATTCAATTTATATTAATATAAGTTTCCAAGAATACATATTTCTGCTTGCTCTTTCTGATGGTGGTGCTTATTTTTTAAGATTAGATTTTTATTTCTGAAAGTCAATGGCGGCCATATTGGCATTCGATCTAAAAAAAATTCTAGATAAATGGCATCTGAACATCTCATACTAATATCAATAGAACTGTTCCTTACAAACGAACGAATTTCTGTTTTTATTGCAGGAAGCCAAGCGCTTTCAGAATATCGACAAGCAGTGGGTAAAGATCATGACTCGAGCGCACGAAAATGCTAACATCGTTCAGTGCTGTGTTGGTGACGAAACCCTGGGTCAGTTGTTACCTCATCTGTTAGAACAGTTGGAACTCTGCCAGAAATCTCTCACTGGGTAAGGATTGAAAAGAGCTTAATCTTGGCTTAATCCATATGGCTTTTTCTTCTTGTTTTTTTGCTTTATAAAAGACATTTGAAAACGGAGGCCTATCGTAATAGTCTGGACAGGCGAAAACGCTGTTTTCACACCTCACGTGTGTGTTTTGCATGCGCAGATGATGATAATACATCATTTTCCTTCGTATCTGCATTTTTGATCGCTTTAGTGTGGACGAGTAAAAACACTATGAGAACGCCAATGTGGACACAAGGTATCGATGCGTTTTCGGTGAGACGCAAACGGAGAGTTTTAAAAACACATTAGTGTGGACGAGGCCTTAATATTGTCAGAAACAGTTGGCAAAAAATATGTTAATCTTTTGTTTAGGTACCTTGAGAAAAAGAGGCTCGTGTTCCCGCGCTTTTTCTTCGTATCGGATCCAGTTCTCCTTGAGATTCTTGGTCAAGCCAGTGACTCACACACCATCCAGGTAAACCACTGGACTTTGTTCCTTTTGTTTGTCTAAATCCAATAATTGTAATACAATGGAGTTCATGAATACAGAGTTGTTGTCTCTTTTAAGTTGTGAGGTAATTCTGGGAATATGTTCACAATTGGTTCACCAGCGAGTTTTCAAATTTTATCGATACCCTGAAACAACCTCTGGGCTGATCTAAGTCAGGGCATTGGTAACTCACAGATAGAACCCTGAAACAACCTCTGGGCTGATCTAAGTCAGGGCATGGCTAACTCACAGATTGAACCCTGAAACAACCACTGGGCTGATCTAAGTCAGGGCATGGCTAACTCACAGATTGAACCCTGAAACAACCACTGGGCTGATCTAAGTCAGGGCATGGCTAACTCACAGATTGAACCCTGAAACAACCTCTGGGCTGATCTAAGTCAGGGCATGGCTAACTCACAGATCAAACCCTGAAACAACCTCTGGGCTGATCTAAGACAAGGCATGGCTAACTCACAGATCAAACCCTGAAACAACCTCTGGGCTGATCTAAGTCAGGGCATGGCTAACTCACAGTTCTTCCCTGATTGCTCAAAGTTGATACTCAAGGGAATGAAACGTGGTCTGAAATGGGCAAATCATTACGCCCAAGCTAAAGAGGCCTATTGACTTACTTTCTTTCCTCCATTCCTTTCTCTTCACCTAGGCTCATTTGTTGAATGTATTCGACAATATCAAGACAGTGAAATTCCACGAGAAAGATTACGATAGAATCCTCGCGGTGGTGTCTGCAGAAGGCGAATCAATTGAGGTCAGTAATAGGGAACTTAAGCAACTCTAAATCTAGGACGGGGACGTGAGACCCGAGGTTTCAGAACTGAATTTAATGATAGTGGAAGATCTGGAAATAAGTGTTACTTCTTGATCTCAAGACGTGAACGACGTGCAATTGCTGAATATTGCATTCTGGTGAGAACGATATCGTCTTTTCTTGTTCAGATACTGACGTTCCCGTTCTAGATTTCGAGTTGCTTATTATCTATTAGCAAGCACGCGCATTCAGTACTCTGTCAGCGCTTGTTGTATCGTAGCATGCGCATCTGTTAAAGTTTCTGTTATCGCTCAAGAATAGAGGAAGAGTTCAGGATTGGGCACCCTGTGTTTCAAACTCACCTAGAAAGAAACTGAACAATACCCTTTTCCTGAAGCTGATCTGAAACATTGACGTAGAAATGACATCACTGAAAAACTGGGGAGTCATGAAGCCTGTGAAAATTGACTTATGAAAGTTTATATCTGAGATAAATCTAGATTTTAAGGAATAATTTTTCTTATCTTGTATACTTTAACTATGATATTCATTATTTAGTGGGAAAATAGAATAAAGAAATAACCGTTTCCTGAGCCGCCAGGTTACTAAGGGTGACACCTCAGTTTTGGAAATTTTCTCGATTCTGATTGGCTAACATTTTTTTCTCAGATCAGCTGGTTGTTTTTACATTCCTGCATGCTTTATAACTGCACACAGCACGTGCGTGCGGTTTCCATTGATATTTAACGATTATTCACTGAAGGAAAATGAATATTGTCTCAGAATCCCATATCACAAAATAAACTCGCGCGCTGATTGGTCCGAGATGACGAATATGTGACGTAGATAGCGAAGGATTCAATGAAAGATCAGGGATCCCGCACAAAAAAAATTGCTTTTGTCTTATTATCACTTGATTTTCTTAACGTATGGCATTAAAAAACAATCAAAAAAAGAAGATTAGTTTGCAAAGAATATAAATGGAAATAGTTAACTTTGTTAACAAGCGAATTTTGATATATAAACGAAGAATGTTTGATAGTAGTCTGAAAAGATAAATTCAATGAAAAATCAGGAAGCCCGCGTTTTGTTTTTCTTTCTCTTGCTTTTTATCCTCATCCGAGTCGCTGTTAGAGCAATTATTTTGTGATATGGGCTTCGCGACTGGTACGACATCGTTTTTACTCGTGAAATTCATCGTGGAATTCCCTCGTCGTCCAATGAATTTTTCTATATAATCACTGATCGTTCGACCAATCACAGCGTGCAAAACTCAACATTCAAGTCTAAAATTATATACTAATTATTGATATGAATAAAAAAGTATATTTTAAAAATATTTCTACAGCTTATGAAGCCCGTGATGGCTCAAGGGAATGTCGAGATCTGGCTTGGAACGCTCCTCAAATTGTCCCGTCAGTCCTTGCACAACGTGATACGTCAAGCACACATCGCTATACAAGACTCAAGCTTCAACCTGATGGAGTTCCTGAACACGTTTCCTGCACAGGTATGGGTTGATTATATTGCAACAACTTTTTTAAATTCAAGATTGCATCAGTGAATAATGGGTATATAGCGCATTATCATGTTGATATTTAACTGGAAAAAGTAAAGAAAAGAATTATAATGATCGTTATTATTATAGTCGTTGTCATGATGACGATGATTGTTGATGCTGATGATGACAGATAACGATGGTGCTGGTAGTGATGATAGAGATGGTAATGCTGTTGATGATGGTGATCATGACGGTGATGCTCGTGATGCTTGATGATGATGATGGTGATGCTGATGTATGGGATCATGACGATGATGATGATGATGATGATGGTGATCATGACGATGATGCTCGTGATGATGGTGATGGTGATGAGGGTGATGATGACGATGATGCTCGTGATGATGGTGATCATGATGATGATCATGATGATCATGACGATGCTCGGGATGGTGATTATGATGATGATGATGATTATGATCATAATTCTTTTATAATGATAGGTTGGTTTATTGGGTATCCAAATGATCTGGACGCGCGATGCCACAGAAGCCCTAACCAACGCTAAATACGATAAGAAAGTCATGCAACAGACCAATGCTGCCTTCCAAGAGCTTCTGAACGTGCTGATTGAACAGACCACCAAAGAACTGACCAAAGTAGAGAGAACCAAGTTTGAGACTCTCATCACTATCCACGTGCATCAGAGGGACATCTTTGATGACTTGGTAAGATTAGGAGAATAGAACAATAAGATCACCACAAAATTACCACCTTTCATACACCGAATCGAAATATGGCGACCAATTTGAATAACTATTGTTTTGGACTGACTAGCCTCTCATACATGTAAAAACTCTTTTATGTTTCCACGTGAACACGAGGCTAGTCAGTCCAGAACAATAGTTATTCAAATTGGTCGCCATAGCTCGCTCGCTCGCTCACTCACTCACTCACTCACTCACTCACTCACTCACTCACTCACTCACTCACTCACTCACTCACTCACTCACTCACTCACTCACTCACTCACTCATTCATTCATTCATTCATTCATTCATTTATCAATCCATTCATTCATTCATCCATTCATTCGCTTGCTCGTTCATTCGTTCATTCATTCATTTATCCATTCGTTCGTTCCTTATTTCATTCGTTCGTTTATTTATTCATTCATCTCATTCATTTCTTTTTTCCAGTGTCGAATGCATATCCGAACGCCAACAGACTTTGAATGGCTGAAACAGATTCGCTTTTACTTCAACGAAGACACAGATAAATGCAACGTCAATATCACAGACGTCAACTTTGAATACCAGAATGAATTCTTGGGTTGTACTGAACGACTTGTCATCACGCCCCTCACGGACAGATGCTACATCACTCTGGCCCAGGCTCTTTTCATGTCTATGGGTGGAGCACCCGCTGGACCTGCTGGAACAGGAAAAACAGGTTGGAAAATGTTGACTTTTGCCTTTTCTTTCCGTATTCTCTTTTATTCCTCCTTCCTTCTTTCCTTGTTTGCTTCCATCACTTGCTAGCTTCTTTGCTTGCTTGCTTCTTTTCTTCCTTCCTTCCTTCTTTCCTTGTTTGCTTCCATCACTTGCTAGCTTCTTTGCTTGCTTGCTTCTTTTCTTCCTTCCTTCCTTCCTTCCTTCCTTCCTTCCTTCCTTCCTTCCTTCCTTCCTTTCTTCCTTCCTTCCTTCTTTCCTTGTTTGCTTCCATCACTTGCTAGCTTCTTTGCTTGCTTGCTTCTTTTCTTCCTTCCTTCCTTCCTTCCTTCCTTTCTTCCTTTCTTCCTTTCTTCCTTTCTTCCTTTCTTCCTTTCTTCCTTTCTTCCTTTCTTCCTTTCTTCCTTTCTTCCTTTCTTCCTTTCTTCCTTTCTTCCTTTCTTCCTTTCTTCCTTTCTTCCTTTCTTCCTTTCTTCCTTTCTTCCTTTCTTCCTTTCTTCCTTTCTTCCTTTCTTCCTTTCTTCCTTTCTTCCTTTCTTCCTTTCTTCCTTTCTTCCTTTCTTCCTTTCTTCCTTTCTTCCTTTCTTCCTTTCTTCCTTTCTTCCTTTCTTCCTTTCTTCCTTTCTTCCTTTCTTCCTTTCTTCCTTTCTTCCTTTCTTCCTTTCTTCCTTTCTTCCTTTCTTCCTTTCTTCCTTTCTTCCTTTCTTCCTTTCTTCCTTTCTTCCTTTCTTCCTTTCTTCCTTTCTTCCTTTCTTCCTTTCTTCCTTTCTTCCTTTCTTCCTTTCTTCCTTTCTTCCTTTCTTCCTTTCTTCCTTTCTTCCTTGCTTGCTTGCTGGCTTCCTTGCTTTCTTGCTTGTTTTCTTGCTTCCTTCCTCTCTTCTTTCCTTCCTTCATTTCCTTCTTTCCTTTCGTTTATTCGTTTGTTCATTCGTTCTTTCTTTCCTTTCTTTAAATTTGCTCCTTTGCTTTTCTTCCTTTCTCTCCCATTCCTTTTGTTAGTCTTTTTTCTCTTTTCCTTTTTTTATTTCCTCCTTTTCTTTCTTCATTTCTTTCTTTGCTTATCTTCTCTTCCTTTCTCACTCCTTCACTCTTTCTTTTCTTATGTCGTTGCTTCGTTGCTTTTCTTCTTTTGTTGTCAACATTTCTAAATTAGTATTCTGCATCGCTCATTTGTATTCTTTTCAACAGAGACAACAAAGGACATGGGTAAAGCCCTCGGTAAATACGTGGTTGTGTTCAACTGCTCTGACCAGATGGACTACAGGGGTCTTGGACGTATCTTCAAAGGTAAACAAGCTTTATGTGACATCTTACTTGTCAAGGTTTATCGTTTAAGGACGTTCGTGGGCATTGTTCGCAAGCAGCCTCTCTGCACACGAAGAACCTGGGAAAAAATCCCTCAAAATCTATTAATACGATGCAGTAGAGGCTAGAAATCGAACTGAGACTTCAGGAAGGGGTGAAAGTTAAATGTAGTATATATAGTGCATTCATCCTTCCGACCCAAACTGTTGCAGTAGTTTTCCCAGTGGAATTAAAATCTTGTCCCACAAACAACTACACAGTATCTGTTTTAAAGAGTACTACAAGGATTACGATGCAATTTTATTTTATTTTCACAGTACAGTAAATAACTGAAACGATTTATAACCAATTTTCCTCGACCTGAGTTTTAAATTCTGAGATGATTCTACAGCTAATAGACCTTTTCGACTTGGATGTAATGTTTTCCCATTTCAGACGTTTCATTCCCTTGAGAATAAGATTCTTTGTTTGAGTTGTATCCATATTCATGTGTCTTCTCATGCGCAACCGTTAAACAATGAAATGATACTCTGGGGAATGACACGTGGTCTGAAATGGGAAAACATTACGCCCAAGCCGAAAAGGTCTATTAGTTAAGCTTGTCGAACATACAGGGTTCCCACGGTCAGGAAAGGTTAGTGAATTTTGAATATTTTTCATTTCCAGGTCTTGCGCAGTCAGGGAGCTGGGGATGCTTTGATGAGTTCAATCGTATCGACCTTCCTGTACTCTCCGTCGCCGCACAGCAGATCTACATTATCCTGACATGCAAGAAAGAACGCAAGAAGCAGTTCATCTTCTCTGACGGTGATGTCGTTGACATGAGCCCTGAGTTTGGTATCTTCCTCACTATGAATCCAGGTGTGTGTTCATCGCAAGTGATCTCACACATTTTGATTTCTCTCCGATGATGAAGATGTGTTTATGTGGACCATTGCTTTCCAGAAACACTTGCTAATAGACCCCTTGCAGCACGTCGGAATGCAGCTCGATTTGGAGGACAAAACAAGAGGTTCCACTTTCCAGGAGATTGAAATTCTTTTGTTTAGTCCTCCAAATAGCCGATGTGCATCAGCGCGAAATTATAGCACAAAGCATGTTGGGAAAGTGAGTTCTTACGCTTTTTTGGCTCCTCTAAAAATTCATCTGATAATTTTTCCTTCGACATTTTCTATGGAAATAAAAGGATTTCAGCAGACGAAAATAACAGAGTAATTTTTTAAAACATTTTCTTTGATTTCCCTGTTACATTTAAAAAAAAACTCACTTCCCCAGAGTGCTTTGTGAGCTTTGATGCACATTGGCTATTGCTGGGTTTCCATCAGCTGATAAAAGTCTTTGAATCTCATTATCTGCTCCAAATGGTGGTCAAACACTGACCACCATGTGCTGTCAGCCAGAAAGAATTCTATTTTCTATTGAAAACTTGTGATTCAGCTGATGAACATTCCACACGAGATAGGAAATGACGTCAAGTGAAACCCAGCTATTGAGCTGCTTTGACGTCACGCGCAAGGGGTCTACACGTTATTCCAGGAACTACCAGTTTTATAAATAATTACTTATCCCTCACAGGCTACGCCGGCAGGCAGGAACTCCCCGAGAATCTAAAGATTCAGTTCCGTACAGTCGCCATGATGGTGCCTGATAGACAGATCATTATAAGAGTCAAGCTCGCTAGTTGTGGGTTTATCGATAACATTACACTGGCAAGGAAGTTTTATACTCTTTATAAGCTGTGTGAAGAACAGCTTTCAAAGCAGGTAGGAAAGAATATGTGAAGTGATTAGTATATTTTCAATATATATCAATATCTTTTTTCAAACTTTATTGGTAAAGGAAGAAAAAACACTCAAGGGTCTTAAAAAGAAAAGCGTCATGCCAAATCACCGTGCACGGCTAACTTACCTGTCCAATTTAAACTTAGAATGTTTGGTTTTTGGGTAATTAAGCTAGGGTAATACGAGCAACAAAATCACTCAACTCGTCTTGCAACATTGCTGCGAAACGGGTTGAAAAGCAATGCTGCGCGTTTTTCCTCCCGAGAACGAACTTGTCTCGCAACAAAATAGTTTGCTGCAAGTTGTGTGAATCCTGTCTTCTGATTGGCTAATACGGTCAGCTGATCATATCACAAGCGCCGGGGAAGCCATTCAGTGAGCTAGAAATCAACTTGCTGCGACACAAGTTTGCTTTGGAGTGGTAATACGCGCAACATCAGGAAATTTTGTTGCAAAAAGTAGAATGGCCTTATACTCTCTGCAACAGACTTTTCCAACTTGCAGCAAACTATTTTGATGCGAGACAAGTTCGTACTCAAGAGGAAAAACGCGCAGCATTGCTTTTCAACCCGTTTCGCAGCAATGTTGCAAGACGAGTTGAGTGATTTTGTTGCTCGTATTACCCTAGCTTAAGGAAAATCAGAAATTCGCAGAACAAACCTTGATACAAACTCTATTCTTTGTGATACGAAGTCCAGGAATCGAACCCGAGACCCCAGAGGTGAGAGGCAAGTACATGCCACCACTACACGTACACCTATCTTGATTCCCGTAATGTCCTGATTACCCATAAAAAATGAAAATTTAAAATAAAGGAAAAAAACCCAACTGCAACAGGTGTTTATGTGGACCAAATGCGCGCGCGTGCTGTCTCTCATAATGCATGCGCCATCATCAGCCAATCAGAAAGGAAGATTTATAACAGTTGTGTTATAATATTTCTTAGAAGCTGGCATTTTCTCCATGGCAGCAGTCCAAACTTAATCAGCTTTACTATAAAAACTTATCTATGCAATTTATCTTTATGTATAGGTGCATTACGACTTTGGGCTGCGTAACATCTTATCTGTATTACGAACTCTTGGGGCTGCAAAGAGAAGCAATCCTGGAGACAGTGAAAACACTATAGTAATGAGGGTCCTGAGGGACATGAACCTATCTAAACTGGTAAGTCCATATTAGACAGTGAGAGCACCATAGTAATGAGGGTCCTGAGGGACATGAACCTGTCCAAACTGGTAAGTCCATATTTGACAGTGAGAGCACCATAGTAATCTGTCCAAACTGGTAAGTTCATATTAGACAACCGGAACACCATAGTAATGAGGGTCCTGAGGGACATGAACCTATCCAAACTGGTAAGTCCATATTAGACAACCAGAGCACCATAGTAATGAGGGTCCTGAGGGACATGAACCTGTCCAAACTGGTGAGTCCATATTAGACACCCAGAGCACCATAGTAGTGAGGGTCCTGAGGGACATGAACCTGTCCAAACTGGTGAGTCCATATTAGACAACGAGAACGCCATAGTAATGAGAGTCTTAAGAAAATAGAAAACATTTGATTGGTATAGCTTTTATTGAGTAACACCTAAATAATGCGTAACGCAAGTGCAGGTAACGCGTGACGCTTAGCGCACCTTGGTAATGATTTCGATATTCTTGTTTTCCAGATCGACGAGGACGAGCCGCTGTTCCTCAGTCTTATTAATGACTTGTTTCCTGGTATTGTCCTGGACAAGGCGGGATATCCTGAACTTGAACAAGCCATAGCCAACCAGGTGGAAGAGGCTGGTCTGATTAACCATCCACCCTGGAGACTCAAGCTCATCCAGGTGAGTCATAGTTAGGTAATCGATAATAGTCCCCTTCACAGTTCCCAGTGCCATCTTGAAAGGTAGCCGTGCCTTTGCATCGAAGCGAGACATGAGGTGACCTTACAATGATAGAGAAATGTGAATAATTGTCCAAGGTGTTAAAAAGATCTCTATCATTACAAACTCACTGTTCGTCTCGCTTCGATGCAAATCCCTTGTTTACATTTCATGATGGCACAGGGAACTGGGAAAAGGGACTATTACATTAATAATACATCAATAAATAATCGCTAAGTAATCGTCAGGTTTTAAGACATCGTTTAGTCATCGTCAAATCATCGTAAGGTAATTATCTTTTTATAACAGTCAGTATCATAAAATTGCTCAGCCATTTGCTAAGTCTTCTTCAGGTTATCTCCGCACAATATTCAAGTCATCATTATGATATCATTTAGCAATCGGCAATTCATCGATAGACCCATTGCAGCACGTCGAAATGCAGCTCAATTTAGAGGGCAAAACAATAGGCTCCGATCCTCAGGAAATTGAAATTCTTTTGTTTTGTCCTCCAAATTGAGCTGCTTTGACGTCACGTGCAAGGGGTCTATAGGTTATCGTTTGGCAATCGTCAAGTTATCGTTAAGTTGTCGTTGAGTCATCGTTTGGTAATCGTCAAGTTATCGTTAAGTTGTCGTTGATTCATCATTTGGTAATCGTCAAGTTATCGTTAAGTTTTCGTTGAGTCATTGTTTGGAAATCGTCAAGTTATCGTAAAGTTGTCGTTGAGTCATCGTTTGGTAATCGTCAAGTTATCGTTAAGTTTTCGTTGAGTCATCGTTTGGTAATCATCAAGTCATCGTTAAGTTATCGTTAAGTTGTCGTTGAGTCATCGTTTGGTAATCGTCAAGTTATCGTTAAGTTTTCGTTGAGTCATCGTTTGGTAATCATCAAGTCATCGTTAAGTTATCGTTAAGTTGTCGTTGAGTCATCGTTTGGTAATCATCAAGCCATCGTCAAGTTATCGTTAAGTTTTCGTTGAGTCATCGTTTGGTAATCATCAAGTCATCGTCAAGTTATCGTTAAGTTGTCGTTGAGTCATCGTTTGGTAATCATCAATTCATCGTTAAGTTATCGTTAAGTTGTCGTTGAGTCATCGTTTGGTAATCATCAATTCATCGTTAATATATCGTTAAGTTGTCGTTGAGTCATCGTTTGGTAATCATCAATTCATCGTTAAGATATCGTTAAGTTGTCGTGGAGTCATCGTTTGGCAATCGTCAAGTTGTCGTTCATTTTTAGTTCGACGTTTGATCATCTTCATGGTATAATTATAATAATGTTTCATAATTTTATTGAAATTCGTAATTTTATTGAAATCATAAAGTGAAAATGTATGGTATTTGTAGTCAAATTTCATTTTCTTGTGTTCCTCTTTCAGTTATTCGAAACCCAACGCGTTCGTCACGGTATGATGGTCCTGGGACCGAGCGGAGCAGGCAAGACTACTTGTATCCACCACCTGATGAAGGCAATGACTGACTGTGGGACCCCCCATAGGGAGATGAGAATGAACCCTAAAGCCATCACGGCACCACAGATGTTTGGCAGGCTAGATGTGGCTACTAATGACTGGACCGATGGGATCTTCTCTACACTATGGAGGAAGACACTGCGTGCCAAGAAAGGTGAGACAGAACGAAACGATACATTAATTTTCCTTCCTCTGTGGTAGAGAAGTTTTCGTATGACTCGGTCGTGACACAGTAAGGCACTGCCGCTAGACCAATTACGTTGCGTGATAATTTACTCTCCATCCAATCAAATGCTCGAAACACGGCATGAACGCGGTGCGGAAACGGTCACGCCAAGGTCACGGTACTGCCAGGCCAATCACATTTCAGGAGAAAAAAATCAGCCAATCAAAGTTTGAAAAGCATCAAGGTCGAGGCAAGGCACGGGATGTCAGGGATGCTCTAGCTCAGCCACCCAATTAATTTTTTGGATATAAATTTATCTTCGCATTTTGTGAGGAAAGTCATGTATTTAGACATGCAAGGACAATGTAGTTAAGAAATACATAGCAAAAAGTTATTGAAGTGAATAACCTATGAAAGTCTGTACCGTAAAGTGGTACTCTAGTCGTACTCTTGTCGTGCTGTAGTCGTACCGTATACGAAACTGTGCGCTGTTATTTTATGGTTTTCTTGTAAACTTGTAAACATTTCAGCTTTCGACATATTGTACTGAAAGGCAGCACTACACTTTGTACTATAATGCGATGTTATAAAATGTCTTCTTTCGTTATCTCCAGGTGAAAGGATCTGGATCGTACTGGATGGACCGGTAGACGCCATCTGGATTGAAAACCTGAACAGTGTCCTTGACGATAACAAGACCTTGACGCTGGCTAATGGTGACCGTATACCCATGTCACCACAGTGTAAGATTATCTTTGAGCCTCATAATATTGACAATGCTTCGCCTGCTACAGTGTCTCGTAATGGTATGGTGTATATGAGCTCGTCTGGCTTGGACTGGCAGCCCATTGTACAGGTATGGGACAACGTCACATTGGAGTCTTTGGAGTCATGTATATTTTTTTAAATGTTCGTTTGTACATTGCTTCCTTGCTTCCTTGCTTCCTTGCTTCCTTGCTTCCTTGCTTCCTTGCTTCCTTGCTTCCTTGCTTCCTTGCTTCCTTGCTTCCTTGCTTCCTTGCTTCCTTGCTTCCTTGCTTCCTTGCTTCCTTGCTTCCTTGCTTCCTTGCTTCCTTGCTTCCTTGCTTCCTTGCTTCCTTGCTTCCTTGCTTCCTTGCTTCCTTGCTTCCTTGCTTCCTTGCTTCCTTGCTTCCTTGCTTCCTTGCTTCCTTGCTTCCTTGCTTGCTTGCTTGCTTGCTTGCTTGCTTGCTTGCTTGCTTGCTTGCTTGCTTGCTTGCTTGCTTGCTTGCTTCCTTGCTTCCTTGCTTCCTTGCTTCCTTGCTTCCTTGCTTCCTTGCTTCCTTCCTCGCTTCCTTGCATCCTCGCTTCCTTGCATCCTCCCTTGCTTGCTTCCTTGCTACCTTTTTTCGTTCTTTCGTCCTTCCTTCCTTCGTTTCTTCGTCCGTTTTTCATCCTTTCATTTAACAATTATGAATACCCAAAAAGACTAGTCTAAAACTCCATACATGCGTGCATCCCACCCCGACCAAGTATTTACAGTATTCCTAGCATATTCTGATCCAAAATGTATTTATTGTAGGCTTGGATTAATAAGCGTCCAGAATCAGAAGGCGAGATACTCAAGGGCTTCTTTGATAAATCATTTGAAGAAACACTGACATATGTCCGTGAGGGACTGGTCTGCAAGATGGAAATACTAGACCATAATTTTATCATGCAGGTCAGTAATTGGTTGTATTTAAAAAAGATGCATTAGTAACAATATATCTCGTTAGTGATAATGTTATCATTATCACTACTGTGTTAATATTATTATCATCACCATCATCATCATCAACACCATCATCTCATCATTACCATCATCATTACCATCATCATTACCATAAACAAAAACAAACAACAATCGTTTATTAAGTACCAATAATTAAATAAAAAGAATTACAAGTATAATTAGAGACTTAGATACGAGGTACAAGCTGTCTACAATAACCACGAGGGCTAGCCTAGGTAGATAGCTTTTTACAAAAATATATAATGATTACATAGGTCTACATAATATTAAAAGTTATGGTTAATACGATTGATAGTGAAAAAGAAGTATATAGTAATAGAAAACAAGAAGAAGAAAGGAAAGGAAAAGGATGGATGCAGAAAGGATTACCATCATCATTACCATCATCATCATCATCACCACCACCACCATCATCATTATCATCATTACCATCAACATCATCATCATCATTACCATCAACATCATAATCATAATTATCATCATCATGATCATTACCATCATCATGATCATTACCATTACCACATCATCATCATCATTACCATCAACATCATCATCCCTATTATCATCATCACCATCATCAACATCATAATCATCACCATCATCATCAACATCATCACCATCTAAAGTTTCTTTCTATCTCTTCATTTTTCAGGCAATAACATTACTGGATGGTTTGATCCCAAAGAAAGAAGATGGTGGCAATGTCTCATCGTCTCATTTAGAACATCTCTACGTGTTCTCAGTCATGTGGAGTCTCGGTGCTTTGCTAGAGTTGGATGATCGGTTCAAACTGGAACAGTTCATGAGAGAAACGTTTGATCATGACCTTCCTGAGGTACAGGAGTCACAGACCATATTTGAATTCCTTGTTGATGATGCTGGTAAGTCATGAATGCGTTGCAGGTTAACAAGTTCTAGTTGAAGAAATAGAAAACGCGCGCGCGTGCCGCGTGTAGTTATAAAGCACGTGGGCATTGGCAGAACACGAGGGAAGTGTTAGGAGAAGCACGACGCGTTTCGAAGGGTTTTTCCATTTCCAAAGTGTTTTATTTTTTAAGATGTAATGATGTTCCTTGTGTTTTATTCGTGACACCAAGATTGCCTGGACAAATGTCTCTTTAGAAGAATAAAGGCTGCTTACACCATGCTTACAACAAGAATTTCGTCGTGTAAATCAACTCTACAACTTACAACTCGTACACAACAGTCGTAGGGTTGCTTTACACGAAGCAAATCGTGTTGTAAGTGTGGCGTAAGCATGCAACAGTTGCAAGCAAAAGTTGTACCATGTAAATCAGCCTTAAGAGAAAATTTTATATTTTTAAAAATCGCTGCAAAAATCGCCAGTGTAAAATGACCTTAAAACTGTGTTGATGGTTTTATACTTGAACATTCTTCTCAGGCGAGTGGGCGCACTGGAATACTAAGGTCGAGGAGTATGTCTACCCCAAAGACCACATACCAGACTTCCTATCCATCCTGGTGCCAAATGTTGATAACGTGTGTATGGACTACCTCATAGAGACGGTTGCTAAACAGTCCAAGGTAATACCTATGATAGTGTATGTAGATATAAAGCGCGCTCTGATTGGTAGAGTCATTGTTAAACAGTCCAAGGTAATATCTATAATAGTGTATGTAGATATAAAGCGCGCTCTGATTGGTAGAGATAAACAGTGCAAGGTAATATCTGTGATATTGTATGTAGATATAAAGCGCACTCTGATTGGTAGAGTCTTTGATAAACAGTTCAACATGACATCAGCCTTGCTATGGTATTTATGAAAAGTGTTGGTTTTAGAACGCGCTGTGATTGACTGAGTGAGTAAAATTTGATCTTAAATGTCAGACGAGGTAAAAAAGTAAAGTACATAGATTTGACGTCAGTAGTTCCTTCAGCTTCGTTTCTGGTATCCCAGGAAGCCGACGGTGCGCACTTTACTCCCTCTCTCCATCAGTGCTCTGTTTTAAGAATATTCAAAGCTGAAGCTACACGGATTAGACAGAAGTCGAAACATACGTGGAGATCCTGAGAATCGAGCCGCGGACCTCAAGCTCTGAAGGGCGCGCACTAACCAACTGAGCTACGGCTGCTCCTATACAGCGACGCCCTTATTTCAACTTCTCTCTAATCCCTGTATCCTTAGCTCTAAAATTACTCAAAACGGAGCCTTGAATAAGATAGGGGATCAAAATCGACTGTCATCGTCGGAAAACGGAGATTACAGGCGCGCTTTTGTTTTCTATCGCTATGAAATATATTATTACAGCGCGACGCACCTTACCCTGCCAAAGTTTCGTACAACTACGATAAATCACTTCTTGCAAAGAATTTCCACATGAAAAAGACTGCCTACGAAGGTATTAAGTGTTAGCAAGCCAAAAGAGCAAAACTGGTTTTAAAAATAGAGATTTTTAAGCATTTTCTTCAAGTTCTTGCTCCGAAGCTCAAATATTTGCGGTAACAACAAAGCAAGTTCACATGCAAATTTACAGATTCTCGCTTTTTGATTGGCTAACTTGTAAAAAAGTTTGTTGGGTGGCTACGGTTAGGCGCGTCGCGCTGTAACGAAATATAAACCCGATGGTCTAATAAGGATAAATATTCTGAAATGTTTATCTTATAAATAGGACCAAAACCTCGTCTGGGTACTGATGCCAGTTTATTTTCTATAGGCTGCTCTTTTGATCGGAGAACAAGGAACGGCCAAAACAGTCATGATCAAAGGCAACATGAACAAATACGACGCCGAGAAACACCTAAGCAAGAGCTTCAACTTCTCGTCTGCGTCGACACCGCTGCTGTTCCAGAGGACGATAGAAAGCTACGTGGATAAGAGAATGGGCAGCACGTATGGACCACCTGCGGGCAAGAAAATGACGGTGTTTATTGATGATGTGAATATGCCGATTATCAATGAATGGGGAGATCAGGTATTTGAAATATATGTTAAGATAATACCAATAGTATTGTCAGTGATGATGATGGTGATGATGGTGATGACTGATGATGGTGATGATGATGATGTTAATGATGAAGGTAATGATGATGGTGATGGCGGTGATGATGACGGTGATGATAATAGAGATGATGGTGATAATGATGATGGTGATGTTGATGATGGTGATGGTGATGTTGATGATGGTGATAAGAATGATGGTGATGACTGATGATGGCGATTGATGATGATGATCGATGGTGATGGTGACAGTAGAGTCAGTGATGAAAACTACAACCTTACACTGTCATTTTATCATAATTGCAAGCTAACCCTCACTGCTTTGCCCTTCCTCAGGTCACCAACGAGATCGTGCGCCAGTTGATGGAAACCAAAGGTTTTTATAACCTCGAGAAGCCCGGTGACTTCACCAACATCGCAGACATCCAGTTCATGGCCGCCATGATTCACCCTGGTGGAGGACGCAATGATATTCCACAGAGATTAAAGAGGCAGTTCACTATATTTAACTGCACGCTGCCTAGCAATGCGTCTATTGATAAAGTGTTCGGTACGTCCTGTTTACTATGTCATTTTCATGTTTCTTATCGTCTTGCTGTAATGTTTTCCCATTTCAGACCACGTGTCATTCCCTAGAGTATCATTTCTTTGTTTAACGGTTGCACATGAGAAGACGCATGAATATGGATACAACTCAAACAAAGAATCTTATTCTCAAGAGAATGACACGTGGTCTGAAATGGGAAAACATTACACCCAAGCAAAATAGGTCTATTTCAAAATAATAAACTACAATACATATTTCAAAACTATAAGATTTTCAGCGCGCGAAGCGAATAAAAAAATTGGATTCACAGTTTGATATTCAACAATCTCCCTCCATTCTGATTGGCTATATTTTCTATAATGGGATAATGATACTATCAACTTTTCCTGGTCTTTTTGTTATTTGATATCCAGGTGTTATCGGTGCTGGATACTTCTGCAAGGAGCGTGGATTCAAGAAAGAAGTACAAGATTTTATCCTGAAGATCGTCCCTTGTACAAGACGACTATGGCAGCTGACAAAGGTGCGCATAACAACGTAGACTTTCCCTAAGCTGAGCACTCAGAAATACAGATTGTACCAGAGTCACCAGTGGTTGACTTGTTTTCCCCTCTAGAAATTCATGGTTCCAACTCAGGCAATAGCGAACCAATCGCCGTTGCAGTAGTTTTCCCAGTGGAATTAAAATCTTGTCCCACAAACAACTACACAGTATCTGTTTTAAAGAGTACTACAAGGATTACAAGGCAATTTTATTTTATTTTCACAAGACAGTAAACAATTGAAACAACTTAAATCAATTTTCCACAATCAGAGTTTTAAATTCTGAGATATTCTAGCTAATTTATTGACCTTGTAAGACATAGCAACGGTAACTAAGGGGAGTCAAAACCAAGAATCACGTCTGCTGATTGGCTGCTTGTCATAATAGTTATCTATTTATTGTATAATTTCCAGGTTAAAATGTTACCGACGCCCGCCAAGTTCCACTACGTGTTCAACTTGCGTGACTTGTCACGCATTTGGCAAGGAATGCTCAACACGATATCAGAAGTGATTGAGAGTGAGCGTGGTGTCCTCAATCTGTGGAAACACGAGTGCATTCGAGTTGTTTCGGATCGCTTTACAAATCAACAAGACAAGGACTGGTTTGAGAAGACGATGAAGAGGGTTGTAGTGGATGAGTTAGGTGAAGAATATCAACCGCTGATTGAAGCAACGCCTTACTTCGTGGACTTCTTAAGGTATGACCCTAAGCCCTAACCTTAACCTCTACTTAGCGACCAAACTCTATTCAACGACCAATCGACCAACCCCTGTTTAACGACCCGTCGCCAAAGTCACAGAGGGAGTGTTTCACTAATATATTCCTCTACTAATCGACCAACCCCTGTTTAACGACCAGTCGCCAAAGTCACAGAGGGAGTGTTTCACTAATATATTCCTCTACTAAGCGACCAACCCCTGTTTAACGACCATTTGCCATAATCCCAAAGAAGAATGTTGGACTAATTTATACTCGTATTAAGTGACCAACCTTTAGTTAACGTGTGGTAATACGAGAAACAAAATCGTGCAATTTGTCGAGCAACAAATATCGATGTTGCAAGTTGCAAAAAATTGTTGCAAAAAGCAAAAGCACTTTCTACTTTTTTCAACAAGCAGCCACAACTTGCAACATCGGTTTTTGTTGCGTGACAAGTTGCGTACGTGGATGGTAATACGAGCAACATTCGCTCTGCAAACGTAACAATGTTGCGCGACAAGTTGCACGATTTTGCTGCTCATATTACCACACCTTCGCCAGCCACTACACTTCTCTGAAGGCGCTGAAATACGAGCAACAAAATTGTGCAGCTTGTCACGCAACAAACTTGCGTTGCAAGTTGCAGAGTAAATGTTGCTCGTATTACCACCCTGCGCTACAACAACTTTTCTTCGTTACAGAGAGTAGAAAGAACTTCTACTTCTGCAACAAAGTCGCGCAACAAAAATGTTGTTACTCGCGGGGTGGTAATACGAGCAAAATTCACTCTGTAACTTGCAACGCAACAATGTTGCGCGACAAGTTATACGATTTTGTTGCTCGTATTTCTGCGCCTTGAGGTGGCCAATTTATTAAAGTCTAAAATGAAAAAAACCTATTGAGTTTTTTGTTGTTGTATGACAGCGTGGGAGAATCACAACAGGGCTAGACTCTAACTAGTACGTTATTTTCAGGGACGCTCCAGAGGCGACTGGTGATGAACCTGACGATGCTGACTTTGAGACACCAAAGATTTATGAACCGGTAGGGAAAAAATAAAGCCAATTGTTTTGTTACTCAAACGCTCTTTTACTTTCGTTTCCTTTCTTTCCCTTCCATTTGCTTTCATTTCGCTGTTACGTTTCGTTTCGTTTTAGTTTTTATCCCTTCCCTTCCAATCCTTTCACCTTTCCTTTGCTTTCTTTTGTTCACTTTTTCTTCATACTCAAAAATCAACTTCTAAAGGCTCGATTACATGATGCAATTTTCTCTGCAACTTGTCTCGTAACGACGTTGCGACACAAGTTGCATGGAGCATTGCACCGTGTAACCTACAGTGCAGTTGGAAAAATGTCGCGAGACAAGTTGCAGCAATCGTTGTGAAAAGTAGAATTCGTTTCTACTTTCGACAACGATGGCGTCTCCGTTGCACCGTGTAAAGCTCTTGCAACTTGTGTCGCAACGCCGTTACTAGTTACTACTACTCTGTGGAAATGCCACTTTTAGATCCTACTAATCATTATCATCATCATCATCATGCATCATCATCATCATCATCATCATCATCATCATCATCATCATCATCATCATCATCATCATCATCATCATCATCATCATCATCATCATCATCATCATCATCATCATCATCATCATCATCATCATCATCATGATCATCATCATCATGATCATCATCATCATGATCATCATCATCATGATCATCATCATCATGATCATCATCATCATGATCATCATCATCATCATCATCATCATCATCATCATCATCATCATCATCATCATCATCATTATTATTTATTTATTGTACTCTTTCATTCCTTTCCAGATCGAATCCTTTGATTCCCTTAAAGAAAGACTCAACATGTATCTGGAGCAGTACAATGAGAGTATTCGTGGTGCTGGTATGGACCTGGTGTTCTTCAGAGATGCCATGATACATCTAATGAGGGTAGGTACAAATGTGTCACGCTAAACCATCAACGAAGTTTGTCACGCATCCCAGTGAAACACAAGTGTCACGCAGTACGCTCCTCAAAGATTCTATACACCCCTCGCAGCACGTCGGAATGCAGCTCAATTTGGAAGACAGGTTCCAATTCTCAGGAGATTGATATTCTCTTGTTTTGTCCTCCAAATTGAGCTGCTTTGACGTCACATGAAATGGGTCTATAGGGCTGTTAAGTGTGACGTCACTCATATGAAAAAACGACTTCCGGGTCCAAAACGAAAAGCAGTTCTATAAAGATTTTTCTTACTTTTTCTTCATGACAGGATTTGTTGTCCAAAGTTCTGATTGTTTCAGGTGGAGGTTAAATCATTGAGAACATTTTTCGCTTTATTTTAGTGTTTTTGTGAGAAGTTGGACCTGGACATACGTCATAACTGCTCACAAAAACCGCTAAAATAGGGGGAAATGTTCTCTATGATTTAAGCTCCACCTGAAACAGCTCTTTAATAGTAATAGTAACGATAATAAGTTACGCTATCATTGTAGGTGTCACGTATCGTCCGTACTCCTCGTGGTAACGCACTTCTTGTTGGTGTTGGTGGGTCAGGAAAACAGAGTTTGACTCGACTAGCATCGTTTATTGCAGGCTACAAGATTTTCCAGATCACTCTCACGAGGTACATTGTGTTCCTTGTCGAAATATCCATTACCTTCTTCCTTCCTTGCTTCCTTCCTTTCTTGCTTCCTTCCTTCCTTGCTTGCTTGCTTCCTTGCTTCCTTCCTTTCTTGCTTCCTTCCTTCCTTGCTTCCTTGCTTGCTTGCTTGCTTGCTTGCTTGCTTGCTTGCTTGCTTGCTTGCTTGCTTGCTTGCTTGCTTGCTTGCTTGCTTGCTTGCTTGCTTGCTTGCTTGCTTGCTTGCTTGCTTGCTTGCTTGCTTGCTTGCTTGCTTGCTTGCTTGCTTGCTTGCTTGCTTTCTTGCTTGCTTGCTTGCTTCCTTCCTTCCTTCCTTCCTTCCTTCCTTCCTTCCAATCCCAGTTTCCACTGTACCTCTTCAGGACCCTCTCAGCTTAACGTTTTCATGTGTTTCAGATCGTACAACAGTTCTAATCTAATGGAAGACCTCAAGTACTTGTACAAAGTAGCTGGACAGCAGGGCCAGGGAATCACATTTATTTTCACTGACCAAGAAATCAAAGACGAAGGATTTCTGGAGTACTTGAACAACGTGCTCTCATCAGGAGAGGTGAGTTTAGTAAGATGGTAACCCTGTGGTTTCTCGTAAAGTGGCGCCTTTTCTCAAATTGATTGATGACGTCACTGAAAGACAACCACATCATCATTCTCGTCCCCAGAGTCCTATCATTTTACTGCACATGCTCGACGAAATTTTAGAGACTCTGGGAAACCCTAGACTGAATTTCAAGAGTTCTGATTGGTTCGAATAAGAGAGTTAGATAAAAAACGTTGATTTAGAGAGCTCATGTTTAACTATGTTTCAAATTCGGACATGCGCATTACATACCAACTACCTTGATTTCTGGCTACCGCACGCAAATTACATCACAATAATAATTCATCAAGCAACAAAAAACATTTATTACTTATCTGAATGATTGTTTTCTTTTCTTGTTCCAGGTTTCCAATTTATTTGCGCGTGACGAAATAGACGAAATCTGCGGCGAGTTGATTCCAGTCATGAAGAAAGAATACCCCAGACGACCCCCCACGGGAGAGAACTTGTATGATTATTTCCTGACAAGAGCCAAGCATAATCTTCACGTAGTCCTGTGCTTCTCACCGGTAAGACGTGATGACTAGTATCTGTAAAACACACTCGCTAGGCTTGAACTATACTATGAGTGACCCTTACAGCGCGACGCGCAAAAGTATGACCACTTTTAATGTATTCGCATACTTCTATGCAAGGGTTTTTGCTCCAAACGAGCTTTTATACGCCTTAAAACCAGACAGCTTTGCATCAATTGTGTCGGTTTAAAGTACAAAATCCCGTGCATAGAAGTATGTGAATACATTAAATGTGGTCATACTTTTGAGCGTCGCGCTGTAAGGAATCAAATCCTTTATTCCTTCTTACCAATTTTTAAGGTGCGACACACGATGCTATTTTTCATGCGACAGTGCATGCGACGTCGCAAAAACTAGATCGCACCGTGTGACCACCTGTACGACGTTGTGTTTACATGGTGAGGTTCGTCGCGCGCGACGTCACAAAACAAGAACTCGTTTCTACTTTTTGCGACGTCGCCAGTGAAGTCTCATTCAACATCGCACGGGTTGTCACACGGTGCGATTTCTAGTTTATGCGACGCGCATGAAACAATCCCATCTTGTATCCGTACCTTAATAAGTGTTCTGCAATAGCCATTGTGCACAAGTTCGATTTCTAGCAAAAAGCATGATGGGAAAGTGAGTCTTTACGCTTTTATGGCTCCTCTAAAAATTCATCTGACAATTTTTCCTTGGACATTTTCTATGGAAATGTAAGTATTTTAACAGACGAAAATAACAGAGTATTTTTTTCTGATACATACTTTGATTTCCCTGTTCGATTTTTGCAGGACTCAGTTTCCCAGGGTGCTTTGTGAGCTTTGATGCCATTGCCTATTAGGGACTTTAAAGCTACGGACGCACGGGGCAACATTGCGCGCAATGTTGCAAGCAATCGATGTTGCGAGCCATGTAACACGATGCAATTTGTTGCACGCAATGTTGCTAAGTAGAAAACGGCCCTACTTCAGCAACGTTGCCTGCAGGATTTTGCGCAATGCTGCACTATGTCTTCGCGCCTTCAGTTTCCCTGAAAGATCGGATAAAAATGTGGGTCATTTTTGCGGAGGGAGAAAAACCGGTGAACCCGGAGAAAAACCCTTGAAGCACAGGAGAGAACCAACAAACACCTATACGGTCACCAATGTAGCAGGTCTGAAGATCGTACCTCGTGATCACAGCGAATAGAGGCGGCGCACCTGCAACACACAAGATAACCCTTTTCAAATATCTGTCTAGCGGTAAAATATTTAATATTCAATCTTTCTACTTTGTTAAGGTTGGGGAAAAATTCCGTAACCGCTCACTGAAGTTCCCAGGTTTGATCAGCGGTTGTACGATGGATTGGTTTAGCCGCTGGCCAAAAGACGCTCTTATCGCAGTATCGAACCACTTTCTTTCGAACTTTGATGTAGTGTGTACTCCAGAGGTGAAGAACGAGGTCGTTCATTCTATGGGGGTTATACACGATGGTGTGGCGAACTGCTGTTCAGACTATTTCCAGAGGTAATTTAATCTACTATGATGGTAACGATAATGATAATGCCTTAGATGTTGCGGATGATAATGATAACAGTGATGGTGATGATGATGATGATAATGATGATGATGGTAATGATGGTGATGATGATGATGGTAATGATGGTGATGATGATGATGGTAATGATGGTGATGATGATGATGGTGATGATGATGATGATGGTGATGATGATGATAATGATGATGATGATGATGGTGATGATGATAATGATGATAATGATGATGATGGTGGTGATGGTGATAATGATGATAATCATGGTGATGATTGTGATGGTGATGATGGCGATGATGATGATATTGATGATGATGCCGATGGTGATAGGGATGATAGTGTTGATAATGATGATGATGGTGATGGTGATGATAGGGGTTGCTCGGTACCTACCACCTCTGGAACTAAAATCCTGGATTTTTTCTTAAATATTTCCAAAACGGAAGTTCGGAAGTCAAATCGCAGAAATAAATGTACTGTGTTGCCTCTTGTTTTGACCTTTCCCCTTAGTTCTTCTCCATTAATCATTAACACACGACATTTCAATTGTGTACAGATTCCGTCGCGCCACTCATGTGACTCCAAAGTCCTACCTTTCCTTCATTAATGGTTACAAATCCATCTACAAGGAGAAAAGGAACGAGATTGGTGACCTCGCTCAGCGTATGAACACTGGACTTGACAAACTAATGGAGGCTAGTGAGTCTGTGGCACAGTTATCACGGGAACTCGCTGTCAAGGAGAAGGAGCTGGCAGTCGCCTCGGAAAAGGCTGACAGGGTGAGTTGATATTATACTTTTTATAATAACAGGAAAAAGAAAGATGAAAAATGTTTCTTACTAGCGCTGAAGGGGTCTTGATAAGCAAACGCTTGCTAAGGGTTTTCATTGTAATTTGAGATCAGAAACTTCAGAAAGAGAGATTGAGAAAGCTTATGAGATAAGGAAAAACAGATATCTTACTTTTTTTTTGCTTCCATTATTTGCTTCCTTGCTTCCTTGCTTCCTTGCTTCCTTGCTTCCTTGCTTCCTTGCTTCCTTGCTTCCTTGCTTCCTTGCTTCCTTGCTTCCTTGCTTCCTTGCTTCCTTGCTTCCTTGCTTCCTTGCTTCCTTGCTTCCTTGCTTCCTTGCTTCCTTGCTTCCTTGCTTCCTTGCTTCCTTGCTTCCTTGCTTCCTTGCTTCCTTGCTTCCTTGCTTCCTTGCTTCCTTGCTTCCTTGCTTCCTTGCTTGCTTGCTTCCTTGCTTGCTTGCTTGCTTGCTTCCTTGCTTGCTTGCTTGCTTGCTTCCTTGCTTCCTTGCTTCCTTGCTTCCTTGCTTCCTTGCTTCCTTGCTTCCTTGCTTGCTTGCTTCCTTGCTTGCTTGCTTGCTTGCTTCCTTGCTTCCTTGCTTCCTTGCTTCCTTGCTTCCTTGCTTCCTTGCTTCCTTGCTTCCTTGCTTTCTTACTTCCTTGCTTCCTTGTCTCTATTATTACCTCATATCTAACCGACTTCTTTCCACATCAAGGTTCTAAAAGAAGTGAGCGTCAAGGCTCAAGCAGCTGAGAAAGTCAAAGCTCAAGTACAGAAAGTCAAAGACAAGGCACAGGCTATCGTTGATGATATTGCTGTAAGTTGACTTGATTTAACCACAATAATATTGATAATATCATTTGATAAATAGTGTGAATGGTGCTAATGTCGTTGCTCCTGTTGTCAAATCTTGTCGTCATTGCTTTTGTTGATTATCTTGCTGCTGCTGTTGCTGCTGTTGTTGTTGTTGCTGTTGTTGTTGCTGCTGCTGTTACTGTTGTTGTTGCTGTTGTTGCTGCTGCTGTTACTGTTGTTGTTGCTGTTATTGTTGTTGCTGTTGTTGTTGTTGCTGTTGTTGTTGTTGCTGTTGTTGTTGCTGTTGTTGCTGTTGTTGCTGTTGTTGCTGTTGCTGCTGTTGCTGCTGTTGTTGTTGTTGCTGCTGCTGTTACTGTTGTTGTTGCTGTTGTTGTTGCTGCTGTTACTGTTGTTGTTGCTGCTGTTGTTGTTGTTGTTGCTGTTGCTGTTTCTACTGTTGCTATTCTTGTTTTTGTTGGCACATTGACTCATCTCCTTTCCTTCACAATACAGGCAGACAAGATTGTTGCAGAAACCAAACTCGAAGCAGCAAAGCCTGCACTAGAAGAAGCTGAAGCAGCTCTTCAGGTACACAATAGCACATATAAGATTTTGTGAGTGAGCTTTTTTACGGGCAACATACACTCGTGGAGCTTTTTTTCCCGAAATTTGGTTTCTGAAAAAATAGGACTAACTATTGCAACTTTTAACAATTTTCTGCGCGAGTCAAGTGGGTAAAATAATAGTGAACAACCTGCAACAGTTGTACGAAAAATGAAGGCGTGTAACAGCGCATTAAAATGCAGAGAAGCTGATAGTAAACTTCTTTATCAACGACAGTAACAAGTTAAATAAAATAAGATAAAATATGGAATTTAGCAGTGGCATCTCTTCAGAGTAGCTACTCGTCCACTGAGATTCCAATTAGAATTTAGAACTTGGGTAGCATTGGTAAGAGGCAAGCGCTCTCACCGCTACGCCACCCTTGCTTCCCAATTATCACCAATTGCAAGAAATGTTTGTGATGTTTAAACCAATTTGTTTTCACAGACCATCAAGCCGCTTCATATCTCTGCTGTGCGTAAGCTACCGAAGCCTCCACATTTAATCATGCGAATCATGGACGGTGTGATGATCCTGTTAAACAAGAGAACAGATCCGGTGAAGTTTGATGCTGAGAGAGTGTCAATTGTGCCATCTTGGAGCGAGGCCTTAAAGGTATGTGGTGTTTTACAAGTTAGACTTTCAAAACGATGTTAGGACACAAGGAAAGTAGGGCGGGAGTGTGGACGAGTGAGTTTGGTTGTGAGAGAATAGTAGAATGATGGTGTTATAGTACGAGAATACTGTAGAGAGAGAGAGAGTGGTAGCGTCAGTAAATCAATCAGTCAATCAATCATCTTTGTTTATAGAGGATAACACTTGACCGTAATTTCACTGATAAACTCGTGGTCCTCTCTTAACATCTGTTATTTTAAGACCCTGAGTGTTGGTCCGGCCAGGACTCGAACCACGACCTCCTGTACAACAGACCGATGCTCTTACCATCTGAGCTAACCGAGTTGCGGTCAAAAGTAATAGTGGTAGTATGTGAGTGTGGTAGAGTGAGAGTGTGGAGTGAGATATGGTGAGAGTGTAGTCGAGTGTAGTAGGGGATTATGGTGTAGTGCGAAGTGTGGAGTAGTATAGGTGTAGTATTAACTGAGTTTGGTAGAGCGAGTGTGAGTGTGGAGGATAGGGATATAGGCGTAATGGCGAGAGTTTGTTAAAAAAAAAATACCCGTTATCTTAAAGAGGGTAAAGACTCATCAACCAACCATGGCCCTTGATTCTAAGATCAAATTACAATCTAGAATTGTTAATTTTTGTGGAAGAAGGAAAACTGTAGAAACCAGACAAAAACCCTTGAAGCACAGGAGAGAATCAACAAACAGATTCTAATTTTCTTTGTGTTTTTATTCCCTATCAGATGATGAGTAAATCAGATTTCCTCCAAAGTCTCATGAACTTCCCCAAAGACTCCATCACCGACGAGACAGTAGAGCTCCTCGCACCGTACATAGAGGCGGAGGATTTTAACATCGAAACAGCCAGAAGAGTAAGATACTAGCGTATTATATCCCCAACCCTTGAATTCCAAGCTCTCGCTTAGAGATCAGTCATTATTTATTGCCTGGGGGAGGGGTGGCGGGAGGGGTCGGAGGATTCTTGTTGCAACATCATCAAGATTACCTGACCCTCCCCCCCCAAGAAAGCAATCTGTTTTTATTATACGGTCCTCCCTTCCGACGATGACGATGACGATGACGATGACGATGACGATGACGATGACGATGACGATGACGATGACGATGACGATGACGATGACGATGACGATGACGATGACGATGACGATGACGATGACGATGACGATGACGATGACGATGACGATGACGATGACGATGACGATGACGATGACGATGACGATGACGATGACGATGACGATGACGATGACGATGACGATATTTATTTATACACGATGGGGTTTTACAGCATGGCTGATGGTTGCTACTGAGTGATCTTAGGTCCCCCTTTGATACCCGGTCAATTTTTAGCTGATCTCCCCTCAAGTTGTCTGACAAACGTGATCCCCCTAAATCCTACAACCCCCAGTATTTATTGTGAATTATTCCATTGTCAGGTGTGTGGTGATGTGGCTGGATTGTGCTCGTGGGTTAGAGCCATGTCTGTGTTCTTTGGCATCAACAAAGAAGTCCTACCACTCAAGGTACAACATCTTATAATACTGACTGTAAATTCAATCCTTCCATCAAAATTCAAAACTTCATGGGTTACCTTTAGATAGTCCATAATAGTTTTTGTAGGCCTTCAAACTCGTTAACAGCTATTTCAAAAAAGGTTGGCGAAGGTTTTGTTGCATGCTGCATTCTGCTTGTTACCTACCAAGCTTGAAATGCATTATATTCATATGTAAATAGTGTCAGCACAAAAGAAAATATGCTGGAAAAACCTGCAGACAAACGTTTGGTAAAATTCCATATTGTTAGAACACTTTGCTGAACAATTTCCCACCCCAGCTATGGAACACTCGCAGCAAATTTTATGAATTTGAATTGACATCACCTATACTGCATTTCGGGCTTGGTATACAACATGCGACAAAACCTTCACCAACCTTTTATAAAATAGATGTATACGCCACAGAGCGAATAAATACATCTCTAACAATTCTATCAATCTCAGTCCATCAATGAATCTTTATTTGGGTTATTATACAGATAAAGACTTTGTCATTTTTCCAATCTGGCCCTGAAATAGTTTGCATTATATATATTGCTTTTAACAGAAAAAGTCGAGTGAGTAGAGTGTTGAGTGAGAGTTGAGTGTTGTATGTTGTCAATATAGAACGTAGTGGTAATGTGTGTGTGGAGCAAACCTCACGGAAGAGCCCCGACAGGGAGTGATGGTGGTAAAATATGTCTTATTTTCAAAAGTTGAAAATGTGAGAAAATTCAATTCTATTTTGTTTCTTGTTGGGATGACAGAAAAGCCCTGTGTAAAAAAATGAAATCTCGATTGATTGTTTATGCTTATGGAGGTCCTGTTGTTTTTCTGGGACTTTTGCGACACAATTTTCCACCCCAGCTCTGGCACACTCGCAGCATATTTCAAGAATTTAGATATTATTTCCATGTCTTTTTCCAGGCTAATTTGGCGGTCCAGGAAGTACGGTTAGGAGTAGCAGAAGGAGACTTAAACAAGGCACAAGCCCAGCTAGACGAGAAACAGGCTGAACTGGATGAAGCACAAGCCATGTATGACAAAGCTGTCCAAGAAAAACAGGTAAAACCTGCTAGCCAATGTCAGTTGCTCAATAGGCAATGTGCATCAAAGCTCAAAAACCACTCTGAGAAAGTGAGTTCTTTAAAAATGGAACAGGCAAATCAAAGGAACTATCAGAAAAAAAATTACTCTGTTATTTTCGTCTGCTGAAATCCTTTTATTTCCATAGAAAATGTGAAAGGAAAAATTGTCAGATAATTTTTTTAGAAGAGCCAAAAAAGCGTAGGGACTCACTTTCCCATCATGCTTTGTGCTATAATTTCGAGCTCATGCACATTGGCTATTTGAACCTATTTATTTACTGGAATGAATGAGCAGACGAACAAACGAGGAATGGAAGATTTATAGTGAATGAACGAATAAAAGAATGAATGGTATATATGTAGAATGAGTGAATGAACAAACAATGTGTTTTCTCAAACATCACTTAAAAGGATAGAGCATTTTTTCACATGATTTGGAAAAGATACGGAAAATGCGTAGTCGTATCTTAAGCGTACCGTATCTTACCGTTAACGTAACTACTCGTTGTGATTGGATGAATTACTGGAAGACAATGGGAAGCAATTTCAATGTTACAGCATGTCGTTCCGTGTACGTGTTGTAAGTCAGTACCGTATGTTTCCCACTCATACGATAACCATTCATATGGGAAGCCATTTCAATGTTACGGCATGTCGTACCGTGTACGTGCTGTAAGTCAGTACCGTATGTTCACCACTCATACGATTTTCTCTTTGTAGGACTTGTTGGATAGCGCGGAGACCTGTCGCAGGAAGATGTTAGCCGCATCAGCCCTGATTAGTGGTTTGGGAGGAGAGAAAGAAAGATGGACAGAACAGAGCAAAGAGTTTCAGGAACAGATTGGAAGGTAAGAAGTCGTTTTCGTCAACATGTCCGCATCTACTAGGATACTTGACCATCATGTACCGGTGTGTACCGGGTTATTGTCCATCTCGGGTGGGTCCGGTGGTCTTTTTTCTGGTAGGTGATGTACCGGTGTGTACCGGGTCCTTGTCCATCTCGGGTGGGTCCTGTGGACTTTGTTCTCATGTTGTATTGGTGTATTTAGACTGGTAGGTGATGTACTACTGTTTACCGGGCTCTTGTCCATCTCGGGTAGGTCCCGTGGTCTTTGTCCTCATGTTGTATTGGTGTATTTAGACTGGAAGGTGATGTACCGGTGCGTACCGGGTTCTTGTCCATCTCGGGTGGGTCCTGTGGACTTTGTTCTCATGTTGTATTGGTGTATTTAGACTGGTAGGTGATGTACTACTGTGTACCGGGTTCTTGTCTTACTCCGGTCCCTTCAACCAAGAATTCCGTGAAATGCTGATGTCCAATTGGCAAAAAGAGATGAAATCTCGTAAGATTCCCTTCACTGCGAACCTAAACGTTACTGGTATGATGGTCGACAGTACAACTGTAGGAGAATGGAATTTACAGGTAATACTCTGTTTGATTAAAGCCAAGTTCAGACGTCGAACGTTTGCCATGCCTTCTTTCATTATGACATCACGGCTTGTTTATGAGGGGGACAGAATCGTCTAGAACAATAGAAATTTGAACAAAATTCTCTCTCGTAAGAAGAGTTTAATCTCACATAGTCTGGTCTTCTAATATAAGGCGTATCGATGTTTAATAAACAATATTTACTCTATTTGATGGCTGACAACGCTTTTCTTCGTTCGATAAAACGCTGTTTATATCAATTTTCTTTGTGTTGTTTGATGACTCCCCTGACGTCACAGTCATTAGCATATGACATGGAAAAACCTTTATAACTTCAAGACGCATCACTCAAACTGTATAATTTTTTTAGGCCACAGCTCACCTCATGTAGAATCTATACTGAAAATATTGTCAGATATGTCATAGGCACTTTAATTTCCTCTGGTGTAACTAAGATTGCTTAGTCCTAGTCTTTCTCTTGTTGTCTTACCAAAGGCAGCCCAGATGGTTTGTTCAAGGGGACTTCTTTGTGGTAGTGTTTGTATTCATATCGAGTTAATGTTGAGTTGTGTATATATTCTTAGGGTCTTCCTAATGATGAGCTGTCCATCCAGAATGGTATCATCGTCACCAAGGCACCTCGGTACCCTCTACTGATCGACCCTCAGGGGCAGGGTAAGGCGTGGATTAAAAAGAGAGAGAAAGATAATGAATTGCAGGTAAGATAATGTGATGTGATGTGATGTGATGTGGTGTTCTGTGCATGTGATATTTGACTTACAGGGGAATAGTAACGAAATGGATAAAAAATGTACAGTAAATACTGTACTGTGGTAGTCTACCATTTTGGTATACTTTTGGTATATAAGAAGGAAAGAAAGAAGGAGAGAAGAAAAGAAGGAAAGAAAGAAGGAAAGAAGGAAAGAAGGAAAGAAAGAAAGAAAGAAAGAAGGAAGGAAAGAAGGAAAGAAGGAAAGAAGGAAAGAAAGAAGAAAAGAAGGAAAGAAAGAAAGAAAGAAGGAAGGAAAGAAGGAAAGAAGGAAAGAAGGAAAGAAGGAAAGAAGGAAAGAAGGAAAGAAGGAAAGAAGGAAAGAAGGAAAGAAAGAAAGAAGGAAAGAAAGAAAGAAAGAAGTTTTCTGTGATCAGAATTTTAGATTCTGAGATATTCTAACTAATTTGTTGAGCTTGTGGGACATAGCAACGGTAACTAAGGGGAGTTGGAACCATAAAACGAAGGGGGAAAAAGAAAGAATGATTGAGTTTGACAGTTTACTAGAACCATACAAGAGGGTCGTTTGCAAAGATTTTCCAGGATAAAAGTTGGACAGTTCCATGATTCACGTGAATGAAGATTCATAGCAAGTCACGTGACTGATGACTTGTCCCTGTTACTATTCCAGATCACGTCACTGAACCACAAGTACTTCCGTACACACTTAGAAGACAGCATGTCTCTAGGAAGACCTCTTCTGATCGAGGATGTTGGAGAAGAACTGGATCCAGCTTTGGATAATGTATTGGAAAAGAACTTTATCAAGTCTGGATCAACACTCAAGGTTAGTTGTTGGGCCTCCTGTGTTATTCATTTGCAAAATTCAAAGATAGTTATTGCTTTAGGAGGACGTCATGTTTATAGACATGGCCATTGTGATGTTAATGTGCCAACTATTTTAACAATAGGTTTTGTCACTTTGCTTTATTGGATTGTCCAATAGATTTCTGGTTCGCAATTTAAATAACAATGAGCCAAAACGAATTCGTCATCGTACGTCCATCTATTGCTGGGTTTCAGTCAGCTGATAAAAGTCTTTGAATCTCATTATCTGCTCCAAATGGAGGTCAAATACTGACCACCATGTGCTGTCAACCAGAAAGAATTCTATTGAAAACTTGTGATTCAGCTGATGAACATTCTGCACGAGCCAGGAAAATGTTTCGTGAAACCAAGTAATTTTCATCTTGGACGTGATGTTTATTATTATTAAACATTACTAGTAAACGTTTTTATTATCCTTTCTTGAACGTTACTGGGGAAACACAGCAATAATACTCAAGGGAATGACTTAAGAATGAGTTTTGTCAAAGCCCGGAGTCATCAAGGTGGTTTTCATCGTATTTCAGGTTAAGGTTGGTGACAAGGAGGTGGATGTAATGAAGGGGTTCATGATGTACATCACAACTAAACTGGCCAACCCAGCTTACACACCTGAGGTTAGTTGTACTTGTTACTCTAGTAAGAAAACGTTTTAGACCATAGCAATGGCTTAGATATGATGCAGACAGATATGTTCTAGAGTCAGATATATTGATAACAATTATTACATGTTGGTGTGGGATAGTGTTCTTAATGCTGGTGTTGCTGAAGATGATGATGGTGATGGAAATGATGATGTTAATGATGAAGATGATAATGCTGATGAGGTTGATGATGATGTTGATGATTGTGATGCTGATGATGATGATGATGGAGGTGATGTGTGGGATGCTGATGATAGCGATGTTGATGATGATGATGATGATGTTGATGATGATGATTGTGGTGATGATAGTGATGCTGATAATGGTGATGATGATGATGATGGAGATGTTGATGATGAAGGATGTGATGATCATGTTGATGATGATGTTGATATTGATGGAAATGATGGTGATGATGATTGAGTTGATGATAGTAAAGTTGATGATGGTGATGATGATGATGATGATGTTAATGGTGATGATGATGATGATGATGATGGTGGTGATGATGTTGATGCTGATGAAGCTGATGATGCTGATGATGATGGTGATGATGATGATAATGATGATGGTGATGATGATGATGATGGTGGTGATGATGTTGATGCTGATGATGGTGATGATGATGATGATGATGATGATGATGATGGTGATGATGATGGTGATGGTGGTGATGGTGATGATGGTGATGATGATGATGATGGCGATGATGATAATGATGATGTTGGTAATGATGGTGATGATGGTGATGATGATGGTGATGATGATGATGATGGTGATGATGAAGATGATGTTGATATTGATGTTGATATTGATTGAGATGATGGTGATGACGATGGTCTGAATATCCGAACTTGTTCTTTCAGATCAGTGCCCGTACCTGCATCATTGACTTCACCGTCACCATCAAAGGACTCGAGGACCAGTTGTTGGGTCTGGTGATCCTAACCGAAAAAGCTGTAAGTAGAGTAAAACAGCACCTCCACCAACCAAGCTTAGTAATTCTCCATCTTTTCCTTACACCAAACTCAAAATACCACTATTATAAGCACATTTGTTGTTGCTGAAAGGCCTTGGTGTGGAGGTTTTTCATGACAGCCATGTTTAAGGTCAGGGACAGTGCAATTTTTCGCATGACAAGAGAATTTATTCCCAAGAAAGGAAATCGTTTTTGTAGTTTTGCCTTCTTATATGGCTGCTGTGATAAAAGCTCTATTCTATCCAAAAAAAGACGAATTCTATAGTCATTTTTGAGCGTCTGTACTCGAGTTTTGCGCATAAAAATGTGTTGTTCATCAAATGCTTCTGTTGCTTTTAATTGAAGGAACTGGAATCAGAGCGAACTAAGCTACTAGAAGACGTGTCGTCTAACAAGAGAAAGATGAAAGAACTTGAGGATAATCTGCTCTATCGCTTAACGAGCACACAGGTCAGTGGGTTATCTGGCTATAAGGCATTTTTAACTTCTTAGTAATTTCTGGAAGCAATTGCTCATCATATTTCAAAGTAAAAGTTGTATTTTATAGAATATTATATTACTAAAATATTATAAGCCTCTAATTCAGTACATTCAGTATCGATAAAATAAATCGTTATCATCATCAACACCACCACATTTATCACCATCATCATCATCGTGAACATCACTATCGTCTCCATCATCACCATCATCAGTATCATCATCATCATGACCAGCAGCATTATCATCATCAACATCATCACTATCATCATCATCACCATTATCATCACCACCACCATCATCATGCATGATCATCATCACCATCATCACCGTCATCATCACCATCATCATCATCACCATCATCATCACCATCATCATCACCACCATCAGCATCATTACCATCATCATCAACATCATTATCATCATCATTCCCATCATCACCACCATCAGCATCATTACCATCATCATCAACATCATTATCATCATCATTCCCATCATCGTATATAATAATAATACTTTATTTACGGTGTTCCACAGGGCTCACTCGTAGATGACGAGTCTCTTATCGAAGTGCTCAGTGTCACCAAGCAAACAGCAGAGGAGGTCAGTCAGAAACTCATCGTTGCCGCTGACACAGAGATCAAGATTAACACCGCACGTGAGGAATTCAGACCAGGTAAAACAGCAAATAGCATGAAACTTAAAATAAAATGGATGACGTCCATGGTTGTGGAGCGCATGCGTAAGCATAAGATTCCATTGTCACCGTTACAGCAAACGAAATCATTGCTCATTCAATAGAATTGTTTTGGCACAGCTTTCTTGAAAACTTATGTTTATACCTGATAAAACACTCCTGCTCGTTTTTTAAATGCTACATGTAGCAGGGTTCGCACTGCTCCTGGAATTTCTGGGAAACTCACTCTGGAAATATATACTTTCACACCAACTCCTGGGAAACTTTCCCTGGTGAATTCTCTATAATTATTATTTTAAAGAAATCGTTGACTTGTTTTTATTAAACAAAATCAGCAAATTGTAGATAGTTGATGTATACTCTGGGAAACTCCTGGAAAACTCCTTGAATTTTTTATAATTATCAGGTTAAATAGTTAGAAATCGTTGACTTGATTCTGCGAAAAAAAATAGCAAATTGTAGATTGTTGATGTATACCTGGTAAACTCCTGGAAAACTCCTGGAAAACTCCTGGAAATTTTATTAATTTCCTAGTGGTACGAACCCTGATGTAGGTACTGACAAAAGTATATTTAGTATCCTTAATAGTTCCGGAATAGTAAGTAGCATTTCTGTATCTTACTCAGTTCTTTTTTAAATTTATTCTATTTTATTTGTATTTCAGTGGCCACGCGTGGAAGCATTTTGTATTTCCTGATCGTAGAGATGTCCTACGTCAACTGCATGTACCAGACATCACTGAAACAGTTCCTGGGACTGTTTGACCAGTCAATGGCCAGGTATCTATCTATGCTGTTATACTTTTCTATTTCTTACTTGCGCGTGCTGTGTAGTAGTTACTTGTAGGGTTTTGTGGTCTTTGCTGCAAAATTGTCCATTTCCCTTATCACGTCTTGGTACAAGTACTACTATCAGATCCTTTTAGTTCCTTGTCCAATAGGCCTGATTCATCTTGATGTAATGTTTCCCCATTTCAGATCACATGTCATTCTCTAGAGTATCATTTCTTTGTTTAACAAAAAACCAACCCTAATTCGATCTGAGCTGTGCTCCGTGGTCAGACATGAGTCGTATGGCGGCTGCCGGAGGCGCCTTCGTATGCCTTCGACCCGACCACGTTGAGCTTCATCCATCAGCTCTTCCGCTGCAAACAAGGATGATTAGCCACTCCAAATTTATTTTATTTATTTATTATTTATAGGTAACTATAACCAAAAGTCCTAACGGTATTATGTGCGTTATTTTAGGTCGCAAGCTTCTCCCATCACCAGCAAGCGAATCAGAAACATTATTGATTTTCTCACGGTAGCAGTCTGGAAATTCTCCTGCCGTGGTCTCTACGAGATCCATAAGTTCCTGTTTACCCTGTTGCTGACTCTGAAGATCGACTTGCAAAACAAGAAGATCAAACATAAAGAATTCATGACGTTGATCAAGGGTGGTGCTTCTCTGGACTTGAAGGCCTGTCCGCCTAAAGCCTGTAGATGGATTACTGATATCACCTGGTTGAACCTTGTGGAACTGAGTAAACTACCGCAATTCTCTGATGTATTGAACCAGGTGAGAGAATGATGGTTTTTTCACTTCCTCCATTCTTTCCTTCTTTCATTCCTTCGTTTCTTCCTTCCTTCGTTTCTTCCTTCCTTCGTTTCTTCCTTCCTTCGTTTCTTCCTTCCTTCGTTTCTTCCTTCCTTCGTTTCTTCCTTACTTCGTTTCTTCCTTCCCTCGTTTCTTCCTTCGTTTCTTCTTTCGTTTCTTCCTTCCTTCCTTCCTTCGTTTCTTTCTTCCTTCCTTCCTTCCTTGGTTTCTTTCTTTCTTTCTTTCTTCCTTGGTTTCTTCCTTGGTTTCTTCCTTGGTTTCTTCCTTGGTTTCTTCCTTGGTTTCTTCCTTGGTTTCTTCCTTGGTTTCTTCCTTGGTTTCTTCCTTGGTTTCTTCCTTGGTTTCTTCCTTGGTTTCTTCCTTGGTTTCTTCCTTGGTTTCTTCCTTGGTTTCTTCCTTGGTTTCTTCCTTGGTTTCTTCCTTGGTTTCTTCCTTGGTTTCTTCCTTGGTTTCTTCCTTGGTTTCTTCCTTGGTTTCTTCCTTGGTTTCTTCCTTGGTTTCTTCCTTGGTTTCTTCCTTGGTTTCTTCCTTGGTTTCTTCCTTGGTTTCTTCCTTGGTTTCTTCCTTGGTTTCTTCCTTGGTTTCTTCCTTGGTTTCTTCCTTGGTTTCTTCCTTGGTTTCTTCCTTGGTTTCTTCCTTGGTTTCTTCCTTGGTTTCTTCCTTGGTTTCTTCCTTCGTTCCTTCCTTCGTTTTTTCCTCTGTTTCTTCCTTCCTTCCTCTTTCCATTCTTTGTTCATTCCTCTAAATATCATTTTGCATTAACTTTCATGTTATTGACAATTCCCTCACTAGCTATCCGAGTTTTATTTTGATTCCCTTTCATTTATCCAATTTAGTATTTTATTTTTATTTTGGGTATATTTTGTATTCATGTTTTCGTTCATTCTTAGATATCTCGTAACGAGAAACAATGGAAGCATTGGTTCGACAAAGAAGCACCAGAAGAAGCAGAAATACCAGATGGATATGCCAACTCCCTGGATACATTTAGAAAACTCTTACTCATAAGGTACTTTTAACTTTTTAATTTTAGGAAATATATATAGAAATAAACATGGAGGACTGACACACAGTGCTCTGGTAAATGGCCAGGAATATCTAGTAGAAATGGTAATTAAAATGGCATACATTTTAATTTTAGGTCGTGGTGCCCTGACCGCACAATATCACAGGCTCGTAAGTACATTGCTGAGTCGATGGGTTCAGATTATGCAGAGAATGTTATATTGGATCTAGAGAAGACTTGGGAAGAGAGTGATAACAGAACACCATTGGTTAACCTGCTGTCAATGGGTGCTGACCCGACTGGAATGATTGAAATGATCGCTAAAAAACATAAGTTTGGTGAGTAAGTTAGTTGAGGGGTAATACTGTAGGTGGACGTAATGTTATAGCTATTGCCATTTTGATGTTACTATTTGACTATATGACCCGGGCCTCCCAGATAGCGAGAGCCAATCAAATTGAAGAATGAAACAATGCATTCCAACTTTGGGTATATAGTCAAGCCAATCAGAGACCAGCAGAAAATAATAGCATTTCAATATTGAAAGACAATGGCTATATTTGGCTCAATTTGGAGGACAAAACAATAGGTTCCAATTCTCATGAGATTGAAATTCCTTTGTTTTGTCCTCCAAATTGAGCTGCTTTTACGTCACGTGACATTGGTCTATAGATAAGCGATTGATTGGCTTGACCACCCAAAGTTAAAATGCATTATTTTCATTCTACATATTGATTGGTTCTCGGGTTCCCACTGTCTAAGTGGCCCCAGTTATAGAAGTCACGCAGTATTCCACAGCCAGATTGGCTCTTACAATTTTGCCGCTGGATTTCATTTGGAATTTAAAAGTTGATTTTTGCAGAGAGATGAAAACCGGAGAACCCGGAGAAAAACCCTCGAAGCACAGGAGAGAACCAACAAGCAACTCTACTCACATACAACACAAAGCCTAGTGGGGTAAACCTGGGCTGCATTTTTGAGAAGCGAGCACTCTCACCCCTATCCCACCTGTGCTTCCCAATTTACTCATGAAGGCTGATTATATTTCTATCCATCTTATCATCAGATTGTCGTGCTATCTCCATGGGACAAGGACAAGAAGTTCATGCGAGAAAACTTGTTAACACATTCATGCAAACAGTAAGTTTTATAAACATTCATTCATCCCCAGCAATGATTCCAATTAATTGCTATTGATAATTTGCAAATTATTTCAAAAACACAGCTCATCACTGTACTTGATCAAGAGATCAGAATCTTCTGATCTATTCATACTTTTAAGTACATTAATGCATTACAGTGAGGACACTCAAACCATGAACACTTGATATTTTTATATTTTGTATTTTATGAAATTTCTACTGCTTCAAACCTTCTGAAAATAAAGCACTGAACTCAAATAATCTTATTGTTCAAAATAAATCATATTTCCAATCGATTCACACAAGGGATAAAGTAGGAAAAAAGTATGAAAAAACCTCAGTGTTCACGGTTCGAGTGTCCTCACTTTAATGACAATCACAGCTACTGTTTCCATCACCAATATTTTGTGTGACACTGTGTCTTGACTTCATGGATATAATATCAGAGTAAAGGAACAAGTATTTCAATAATTCTCTAGGGTGGATGGGCACTTCTACAGAACTGCCATCTTGGCCTCGACTTCATGACAGAAGTAATGGACCTGGTCACAGAAACAGAGCAGGTTCACGAGGACTTTAGACTTTGGATGACCACAGAAGAACACCCACAGTTCCCCATTGGTCTTCTACAGGTTTGTTATTACGCCCCTTTCTTCATAATTATGCGACCAACACATTGCAAGAGGTCTGGTTTGTTTGGATGCCATCAATCAACAAATCACAATACACGACACGACACGACACGACACGACACGACACGACACGACACGACACGACACGACACGACACGACACGACACGACACGACACGACACGACACGACACGACACGACGGCATTAACCCATTTGGTTATCCAACTTACGGCCTTCACACTAACTCAGACCATATGATTGATGGAAGCCAAACACCCAGACGACTCGAATTATTGCTAGTTGTCGGAGTCGCACAATTATGGAAAAGGACACAAGGGTTAGTAGTTGTTGGCAGGGGATCTGGTTAAAGTGCACCTAAACCCTGATACGATACTTCCAGTATTGATTCTACATGAAGTGAATAGTTGAATGGAGAAATATTTCTTTAAGTTATAAAGGTTTATACTTGCTATATGTTAATGACTGTGACGTCATCGCAGACTTCATTGGATATACAAACTTTAACAGTTTCACACAAACAGTATTTAAAAAGCATCATCATTGTACTCATAGTTTCCACAATGTTTACTGTAAATTTAGTATATCATATAATGGCCAGTGTTTAGTATTACAAGTAAAACAAATATACTCAAAGTCTGCGATGACGTCAATGTATAGAGGGAAGCTGCGCTGCATATCTCAGGGGCGGATCCAGGATTTTGTTCAGGGAGGGGTGCAGGGAACAAAGTCAATCCAGGGGGTGCAACCCTCAGAGTCAAAGAAAGAAAACATTTCATATTGGGTATCTTCAAAATAGGGGGACAAAATTGCCCCGAGGGGCTGCGCACCCCCTGCACCCCTCCCCTCGATCCGCCCAATCATCTTCAATTCATTAATTTCATCATGCTTCGCTTACCCGACATTGTTCACTGCTGTTGTTTTGCAGATGTCCATTAAGTTCTCGAATGAACCACCACAAGGACTGCGTGCAGGATTAAAACGAACATACAATGGTATGTGCCTCTGTAGTTTGCCTCATAGTTAAGATAGAAAGTATTTCCTTTTGTAATAAGTCTGATTGATGGATAGCAATTGTCGCATAAGTGTTTTCAAAACAAGATTTGAACAAAGAAATATATCTAAGCAATGGATGACAATAGTATCCTTCACAGTTCCCTGCACCATCTTGATAGGTAGCCATGCCTTTGCATCAAATCAAGACGAATAGTGAGCTTGCAATGATAGAGACCTTTTTTAACACCTTGGACAATTATTCACATGTCTATTATTACAAGATCACCGTTCGTCTGACTTCGATGCAAAGGCCCAGCTACCTTTCAAGATGGCACAGGGAACTGTGAAGGGGACTATTGTCGCATAAATGTTTTCTTGGGATCATCAAGAAAATGAAAGAGTTTGGAGTCAATCCATAGCAAAAACTCTGTGAAACTTCAATTGCTGCATTACTTCTAACTTTCCAAAAATAACATGAGCAATAGTTTTGTGATTTTTCAGTCATTTTTGTTGTTGTATTGTTGCAGGTATCTCTCAAGATCAGCTGGATATTTGCAGTTTACCTCAGTGGAAACCAATGCTTTATGCTGTTGCCTTCCTTCATTCTACTGTACAGGTAAATATAACACGCTTTCTAGACACCAGGGGTGTAGTAAAGCAGGATGCTAATATGATATGTTAGACTATTTAAGCTTGGGTGTAATGTTTTCCCATTTCAGGCCACGTATCATTCTCTTGAGAATAAGATTCTTTGTTTGAGTTGTATCCATATTCATGTGTCTTCTCGTGCGCAACCATTAAACAAAGAAATGGTACTCTAGGGAATGACATGTAATTTGAAATGGGACAACAAACCCAAGCTAAAAATGGACTATTAAAAAAATATATATATTATGCATACTATGCATACTGTGCATGCATGCATGCAATTCAGTTTTGTATGCATCATACAAAATAGGTTCATGCATGAAAGGATTCATGTATAAACAGCTGCAATCAAATCACCATCATCATCATCACCACCATCTTCATCACCAACACCATCATCATTATCATCAGCATCATCAGCATCATCACCATCATCACCATCATCATCATCATCATCATCATCATCATCACCATCATCACCATCATCACCATCATCATCACCACCACCATCTTCATCACCAACACCATCATCATTATCATCACCATCATCAGCAGCAGCATCATCACCATCAGCAGCAATAGAATCATCATTGTTGTTGCTGGTGTTGCTGTGGTGGTTTGTGATGATGATAACGATGATGATAATGGTAATGATGATAATAATTTGCAATAACATGTATACATATCTACATATATTTTGTATATACATTATCACGTCCAACTCTAACACTTTCTCTCTGTTCTTCAGGAACGTCGCAAGTATGGTCCCCTTGGTTGGAACATCCCTTATGAATTCAACCAAGCAGATTTCACAGCCAGTGTACAGTTCGTTCAGAATCATCTGGATGATATGGACATCAAGAAGGGCGTGTCGTGGAACACTGTACGATACATGTTAGGCGAGGTCCAGTATGGTGGAAGAGTTACTGATGACTTCGATAAACGATTGTTGAACACGTTTTCTAAGGTATGCAACAAACAATCTGATTCAGGACCATTCATATTCAAGAGTAGGACGGGTGGCATAGTGCTGAGAGTGCTTACCTCTCACAAATGCAACCCACGTCCGAGTCCGATGGGATCAGTGTCGTATATGAGTTGCTGTTGGTTCTCTCCTGTGCTTCGAAGGTTTTCTCCAAGTTTTCCAGCTTTTCCTCCCTCCTCAAAAATCAACTTCTAAATTCCAATTACGATCTATTGGAAGAAGAAGCACTGAATGGAATCCACTGTTAACTCATTTATTCCTTGCTTCCTTGCTTCCTTGCTTCCTTGCTTCCTTGCTTCCTTGCTTCCTTGCTTCCTTGCTTCCTTGCTTCCTTGCTTCCTTGCTTCCTTGCTTCCTTGCTTCCTTGCTTCCTTGCTTCCTTGCTTCCTTGCTTCCTTGCTTCCTTGCTTCCTTGCTTCCTTGCTTCCTTGCTTCCTTGCTTCCTGCTTGCTTGCTTCCTTCCTTGCTTCTTTCCTTCGTTCCGTCCTTGCTTGCTTGCTTACTTGCTTGCTTGCTTACTTGCCTGCTTCCTTGCTTGCTTGCTTCGTTCTTTGCTTGCTTGCTTGCTTGCTTCGTTCTTTGCTTGCTTGCTTGCTTGCTTGCTTGCTTGCTTGCCTGCTTGCTTCCTTCCTTGCTTCCTTGCTTCCTTGCTTCCTTACTTGCTTGCTTCCTTGCTTCCTTGCTTCCTTGCTTCCTTTCTTGCTTGCTTCCTTTCTTGCTTGCTTCCTTGCTTCCTGCTTGCTTCCTTCCTTGCTTCTTTCCTTCGTTCCGTCCTTGCTTCCTTGCTTGCTTGCTTGCTTACTTGCTTGCTTGCTTACTTGCCTGCTTCCTTGCTTGCTTGCTTCGTTCTTTGCTTGCTTGCTTGCTTGCTTGCTTGCTTGCTTGCTTGCTTCCTTGCTTCCTTTCTTGCTTGCTTCCTTTCTTGCTTGCTTCCTTTTTCCTGCTTGCTTCCTTCCTTGCTTCCTTGCTTCCTTGCTTCCTTGCTTCCTTGCTTCCTTGCTTCCTTGCTTCCTTGTTTCCTTGCTTCCTTCTTTCCATTTTTCCTTCCTTTATTTATTCCTTGTATTCTTATTGTCTGTAGGTCTGGTTCAGTGAGAGCATGTTCAGTCAGAGCTTCAACTTCTACAAAGCCTATACCATCCCAAAATGTAGCTCACTCCAACAGTTCATGGATCACATCGAGAACCTAAAGCTTGTGGACTCGCCTGAAGTGTTCGGCCTGCACCCTAATGCTGACATCACGTGAGTTTGTTTTGTCATAGATATATTATGAATATATCGTGAGAATAATTTGAAATTGTACCACCCCTCGCTATATAAGCTACTGCTTACTACGCTTTTCAGTTGAGCTTGGAACAACCGAAGTTTTGTCAGGAAGGTTTGTCGTTCAAAAGTTAATGTTGTCAGGGGTAACGTCAAAAGTACTGAACCGTATAGTGTGGGAAACACTCGCGGGCTTAATTGCCGCCGCGGTTACGTCAGTATCATGCTTGATTCCTTTTGAATACTTTTGACGTTGCCCCTGACAACATGCACTTTTCAACTACAAAACTTCGTGACAAAACTTGGTCGTTTCAAGCTCAACTGAGAAGCGTAGTAAGTGGGGGCTTGATTTATTACTGCAGTCCTAAACGAGCTATATTCTAGTATCTAAGACAGCTTTTTTTACCTTGTCCCCTTCCCTTGTTCCTTTTTCACTCTAAGTTAAGCTAATGGTCTATTTTTCCCATCAGATACCAGAGTAATTTAGCCAAAGCCTGCCTCGACACCATCCTCAGTATCCAACCCAAAGACAGCGCCAGTGGAGCTGGAGAAACTCGAGAATCCATTGTGCAGAGAATGGCTGATGACATGCTGGAGAAGTTACCAGAAGATTACATCAAACATGAGGTAAATAGTTGATCTATACCTAGGGAAGTGTGAGGGGGAGGGAAGGGTACCAAATGGAATGGAACGCCTCTTAATAGTCACGTGTGACGCAATGTGTACTAGTTATAGTAGTATACAAATGGGGGTTCTGCATCACCCAGTGCCGGTGCCATCCGGTGCTCAGCCCCAGTCCCCGCTCGGATCGCCACTACTCACCATCACGTGATTGCAGCCATGACAGGAGGCACAACAATAGTCTTTTTTTCCCTGGGGAACTGAATTCTTTCTCATGTAAATCATATTAGACCAGATTCAATGTTCCATCCTCCTGTCATGGCTGCCATCACGTGATGGTGCAAAGCCTTTATACAATTGTTAAGAGTGGCATACTATGGAATATCCCACCACAAGGCACTTTTAAGGTATTTACTCTCTGTACACGAAAGCCTTCTGTGGAAAATACATGACTGGGAAGTAGGATATTCCATGGTGTTACAGTAGAACTATTTTACCCCATACTACAGACAACTATATTACAGTGCATAATGAGAAGAAAGAGGGGAATATACAACGGCTTTTATGTGTTCACATTGACTGCATTTTCTATGATATGGGATAAATGCGATATAAACACGATGTTGTGTACAAAATCCTGATGAAGCCTTGCATGAAGCGCGCGCATAAAGGTCATTTCTGACGTGATTGTTCAACCTTTCATCTCATGAAAAATCTCACCAATATTCTAAAGGTTAAAGCAAAACTCCAAAAAATGGGCGCATTATCACCGATGAACATATTCTTGAGACAAGAGATTGATCGTATGCAGCGAGTGATATCAGCTGTACGTCAGACCCTGACTGATCTCAAGCTGGCTATTGATGGCAGTATTATCATGAGTGAGGTAAGAAATGATAGATGATCATCATGATATTGTTATATCTTGATTGTTCAATCAGCGTCTCATTGTGTCTTTGACATGTGATATCTTTGTTGCTGCTGCTGATGGGGATGATGATAATGATGGTAATGATGATGGTGATGACAATGGTGATGATGATAATGATGGTGATGATGATAATGATGGTAATGATGATGGTGATGACAATGGTGATGATGATAATGATGGTGATGATGATAATGATGGTTGTGATGATAATGACGGTGTTGGTAATGATGAAGATGACGATAATGACGTGATGATCATGATGATGATAGTGATGACGATGATGATAGTGATGACGATGATGAAAGTGATGACGATGATGATGATGATGGTAGTGGTGATGATGACGATGTTGGTGCTGATGTTGATGATGATGATAATGTTGTTGCATAGTTTTTCAAACTATAATCTTGATTATAGACCCTACGTGATTCCCTGGACTGTATGTACGACGCACGGATCCCAGAACACTGGAAAAAGGTGAGTTACTATCATCATAAGTCTGTATGTAAGTTCATAATCTCACCTTGAAAGCATTTTTATTCCTAGATTTCCTGGGAATCTTCCACCCTGGGCTTCTGGTTTACCGAGCTGATAGAGCGCAATGCGCAGTTCCGTACATGGTGCTTTGATGGTCGCCCCAATGTGTTCTGGATGACGGGGTTCTTCAATCCACAGGGATTCTTGACAGCCATGAGACAGGTAAGGCACCTTACGTCACGTTATTATGGTCACGCAATCGGCCGGTAGTAACCCCGGTCATGTGTTTATCACATAATTTGTCACCCAAGTTACCCACCACTCACAAAGGAAGGTGCAACACTTTGATCAATCCGACGTGACGTAGTTACTCTATTCACGTACCTATTACTAAGTACAGTGAAGCAAGTACAGTCACGCCATTATTTCCAATCATTAACCGCAATGACCCTCACAGAACCAAGTAATTCAAACCACTTTTAGTCACGTAGTCAGCAACTTAGGCATCCCCAGTAAGTCACGTTACATTACGTTCTGTCACTCAATCAGTTGCTGTCACGTTCCTACGATTATTCTTAATATGGCCACCAGTTTGAATCTCTGTTTGTTACTACGCTGTTTACAGGAGGTCACTCGTGCGCACAAAGGCTGGGCACTCGACTGCGTAGTCCTACACAATGACGTCACTCGATTCTTCAAAGATGACATCACTAGTCCCCCAGCTGAAGGTGTCTACGTCCATGGCCTGTTCCTGGATGGAGCAGGATGGGATCGACGAGGCTGTAAGCTGATAGAACCTGCACCTAAAGTCCTCTTCACCCCTATCCCTGTGGTTCACATTTATGCGATCAACTCTACCGGGGGTAGGGACAATCGATTGTACCAATGTCCTATTTATAAGAAGCCACGACGCACAGACCTGACGTACATTGCCTGTGTGGACCTGAAGACCAATCAAAACCCAGACCACTGGATACTACGCGGAGTGGCTTTACTGTGTGATATCAAGTAAAACATTACAACAACACTTATTTAAGTAGATCATATAGAGATTATTGGATAGTTTTATACATCATTTTATTAACATCTCCTTCATTAGATTAGAACAGTTTTCGTATGACTATGAAAATCGTACGGCACGGACAGCGCGCGCCTTGTCGTGACCGTGTCAAAACATTCAACATTCGGTGCAGTATCCGCGCCTCGCCGTATAACCGTGCCGTGATTTTTCACTCTCATGCGAAATCTGTTCTATAGCAGAATGTGTGTTAATGAGAACGCGGTGGATGCGCCGATATAACGCCTGTTCAGATAGTATTTCTTTGCGCACCGTCTATTTGTGACGTATGTTTTCTGTGGTACTAATGACGAGCTTAGGTTTTGTCTCCCTAAAAACAAACAAGTCACAAAAGAATTTCGTAGACCACAGATTTAGAAATTTTCAGAAATGATAGATGTAGCATTTTTGATATAAGTATAGGATTCACCGCTTTATTGGATTTTGTTCCGCGCATGCGCAGTAAAGTTCCTTGATCTAGTTTGAAATGACAACGCACTGACTTTCTTTACTTTCTGCGCATGCGTGATAAGCAATGAAATTTTAGACACATCAAGTTTTATATACTCGATATAACACACGCCTTAGAATTGATGCTTTATAGAGTTCTAGACTTCAAGATATTGTATATATACAAATACATTCACCTTAATAGGATGTCACGTGACCACATCTCAGTTCTCTTTGTACAGTAAATTATTTATTTATACGTTAATTAACTGATTCTAATTTTAGAAGTGAATAAAACAATATTGAGAAAGTTCCTTGTGTGGTGTTATTAACGGCATTTTGTTCAATAACAAACTAATCTCATTTCATAAGATGGCAGTTAATGGCCTGTTGTTGTAAACGAGCTTTTTTTCTCAGGTGAACGGAATCTTTAAATATTTCATTTTCTATCTTTGTTAGCTTATGGCCCATAGACCTCGTTTCTATTATTTTGTTTGAACTCATTTCCGGCTTAGAGCGGAAGCGTGTATCTTGGGAAAAACGTAAATGTTGTTGTTTTGGGCTCCCTGTGCCTTCGAGCTTTCGTTCATTAATATTCTTGATCAGCGGAATACCAGCGGAAAGTAAAATGGCGAAGTCAGAGAGAAAATGGATACTTTGTTTATTGACAAATTTCTCGCTGGAATTTGCAGGTATGTATGAAATGTGATTAGTAATGTTTGGTCACGAGGACGGGCACAATATTTAGTCCTGTTTAGTCGATTTAAAGTGATACTATGATCAAATTTGAATGTCTCCGATTTTTACTATTTCAACACATGTTAAAATACTTAACAAAAGAACAAAACTGGCCTTTCTCATTTCTTGTGAGCAATCTGTGTTCGAAAGATATTCACGTTTATGCTAATTAGGAGGTGGATGACGTCATACTCTCAACTCACAGTTTACTTCAACAGATTTCAGTATTTGATGAATGTCATTCAAACTTTGCAGTATACTTGTATTCAAAACATGTAAGGTGCACAGACTGTGGTTGCTATGGCAACTTACTGGTGTCCAGGCCCCTAACAACATTTTTAGATTTTTGGCAATTTATTTGTTTTTTAACCAGATCAGAAAATGTTAAACTTGATTTTTGCACATAATCATAACAGATATTTTTACCACGCGTCATTTGATATCCTTTCTTCTAAAGGTAGAAATGTCAAAAACCTGAATTTTAAGGAAAGGGTTGGCCTGGAACCAAGACTGTTGCTATGACAACTAATTCATATAAATATCTTGAAGAACAGCTAGAGTACTATAATGTGTAGTAGTAAGTTTGGTTGATTTCGATTGAAATTGAGATGAGATATAGCTGATTATAATCCTAGGCTGGTCAAGTATTGAGAATATGACGTCATCAGGAAAATAATGGCTGCTAATATTTTTTGAAGGAAAAAGATATTTAAAAAAGGAAAGTGAAATTTCACTTCCCTCTTAAAGATCTTTCAATCCGAGTTAAAATAAGTCAATAATTTGATCATAGTAGCATTTTTTTGTTTAATAGTCCACATCAATTCCTCTGTCTGACCCGTTATGGTAACCCGTTATTATTTCCGGCACACTCATTTATGACAGAGTTTGGGTTGCTTTACCCAATATACCTCTTTACCTTTGTATGCAAATTGCCCATTTCAGACCACATGACAGAAATATTCTTTTGTTAAAATATTTACACATGAAAGAATCAACTCCCACGAGTGGCAGCACATGGTCTGAAATGGGCACAACAATCAACGAAGCTAAAAAGGTATATTGATATAAAACTGGAGGAACAACTATAACTATCATTTAGTATTGATATAGACCCTTTTAATAAATCCTACAATGCTTTATTTTCCTTAATTTGATAATTTATTATTCATACAAAATCAAATCCAGTGAAAAATCTGTCCATTATTTTTGACGTAGCTTGACTTGACATAAGGGACCAGTCATTATTTACAGGGGGGTGCAAACTTATTATTGTTGCCACTGTTTGACTGCAGTCTATGCTTCAACAACTGTTCATGGTTGGTGGGTGGGTGAGTAGATGGATGGATGGGTGGATGGGTGGGTTGATGGATAAATGGATGGATGGGTGATGGGTGGGTGGATAAATGGATGGATGGATGGGTGGATGAATAAATGGATGGATGGGTGAGTGGATGAATAGATGGATGGATTGGTGGATGGATGGATGGACGGATGGATGGATGGATGGATAAATGGATGGATTGATGGATGGATGGATGGATGGCTGGCTGGGTGGATGGATGGATGGATGGATGGGTGGGATGATGGATAGATGAGTGGATGGGTGGGTGGATTAATGGATGAATAAAGTAAGTTAACTTATTTTCTTCTATGATGTTTTTAATGACAGGGGGGACACTCCTACATGACAGGCCAATAATTAAAAGCAGACTCAGAAGAAGGTATTTATTGTTGTTGGTGACGAGAGGAAGCCTTCCTGAAGCACAGAAGAGAACCAACAAGCATCTACACCAACACAACGTATTGTGCACGAGTATTGAAGCTGCCACTAAAAGGTAAGAAGGAGCATATCAAGAGATTAAGTAGATCAAGATTAATTAGATTTCGCATGAGTGTGAAATGTCACCACACAAAGCACGGGTACGGCGCGGCGCGCTACGTTCCGTACGTTTTTTATTGACATACGAAAACTGCTCTACTGTTAGACACAATGATGCTATTTACAGCGCTTTCCAATAACAAGCCCGTATCGCCATCGCAACAAAATAAGGATTTGGTGGACGTCAATCACAGTGTTTCCATAGCATTGTCGGAAAACACAACGTTATCAAGGCACGTGCCACGTGGAATGTTGTTAAAACGCCATGATTTACTTCCAGCAAAACGAAATTCATCGCGAAAGCAAATTGTATGATTTCGTGCGTGTAGTTGCAAACACACGGATTTATGACGATACTAATCACTATTATAAAGGATGCTTTGATTTTATTCAAAGCGCGCACGAAGGGACGGATTGATGAAAGTATTTATTACTATTAAAAAATGCTTTGATTAAATTTAGAGCGCGCAAGAAGACACGGATTGGTGATGATATTAATTACTATTAGAATTGATAATTTTATCGAATTTAGAGTGCGCAAGAAGACACGGATTGATAACGAAATTAATTACTATAAGAAAAGATGCTTTGATTTAATTTAGAGTGCGCAAGAAGACACGGATTGATGACGATATTAATTGCTATTAGAATTGATAATTTTATCGAATTTAGAGTGCGCAAGAAGACACGGATTGATGACGATATTAATTACTATTAGAATTCATAATTTTATCGAATTTAGAGTGCGCAAGAAGACACGGATTGATAACGAAATTAATTACTATAAGAAAAGATGCTTTGATTTAATTTAGAGTGCGCAAGAAGACACGGATTGATGACGATATTAATTACTATTAGAATTCATAATTTTATCGAATTTAGAGTGCGCAAGAAGACACGGATTGATGACGATATTAATTACTATTAGAATTCATAATTTTATCGAATTTAGAGTGCGCAAGAAGACACGGATTGATGACGATATTAATTACTATTAGAATTCATAATTTTATCGAATTTAGAGTGCGCAAGAAGACACGGATTGATGACGATATTAATTACTATTAGAATTCATAATTTTATCGAATTTAGAGTGCGCAAGGAGACACGGATTGATGACGATATTAATTACTATTAGAATTCATAATTTTATCGAATTTAGAGTGCGCAAGAAGACACGGATTGATGACGATATTAATTACTATTAGAATTCATAATTTTATCGAATTTAGAGTGCGCAAGGAGACACGGATTGATGACGATATTAATTACTATTAGAATTCATAATTTTATCGAATTTAGAGTGCGCAAGAAGACACGGATTGATGACGAAATTAATTACTATTAAAAAAGATGCTTTGATTTAATTTAGAGTGCGCAAGAAGACACGGATTGATGACGAAATTAATTACTATTAGAATTGATAATTTTATCGAATTTAGAGTGCGCAAGAAGACACGGATTGATGACGATATTAATTACTATTAGAAAAGATGCTTTGGTTTAATTTAGAGTGGGCAAGAAGACACGGATTGATGACGATATTTATTACTCTTAGCAATGATGCTTTGATTTAATTTAGAGCGCGCAAGAAGACACGGATTGATGACGATATTTATTGCTCTTAGCAATGATGCTTTGATTTAATTTAGAGTGGGCAAGAAGACACGGATTGATGACGATATTTATTGCTCTTAGCAATGATGCTTTGATTTAATTTAGAGTGGGCAAGAAGACACGGATTGATGACGATATTTATTGCTCTTAGCAATGATGCTTTGATTTAATTTAGAGTGCGCAAGAAGACACGGATTGATGACGATATTTATTGCTCTTAGCAATGATGCTTTGATTTAATTTAGAGTGGGCAAGAAGACACGGATTGATGACGATATTTATTGCTCTTAGCAATGATGCTTTGATTTAATTTAGAGTGGGCAAGAAGACACGGATTGATGACGATATTTATTGCTCTTAGCAATGATGCTTTGATTTAATTTAGAGTGCGCAAGAAGACACGGATTGATGACGAAATTAATTACTATTAGAATTGATAATTTTATCGAATTTAGAGTGCGCAAGAAGACACGGATTGATGACGATATTTATTGATCTTAGCAATGATGCTTTGATTTGATTTAGAGCGCGCAAGAAGACACGGATTGATGACGATATTATTTACTATTAGAAAAGATGCTTTGATTTAATTTAGAGCAAGCAAGAAGACGCGGATTAATGACGATATTATTTACTATTAGAAAAGATGCTTTGATTTAATTTAGAGCACGAGAGAAGACACAGATTGATGACAATATTTATTGCTGTTTGCAATGATGCTTTGATTTTATTGAGAGCAAGCAAGAAGACACGGATTGATGACGATATTTATTGCCCTTAGCAATGATGCTTTGATTTAATTTAGAGCGCGAGAGAAGACACGGATTGATGACGATATTTATTGATCTTAGCAATGATGCTTTGATTTAATTTAGAGTGCGCAAGAAGACACGGATTGATGACGATATTTATTGGTCTTAGCAATGATTTTTTGATTTAATTTAGAGCGCGCAAGAAGACACGGATTGATGACGTTATTAATTACTATTAGAAAAGATTCTTTGATTTAATTTAGAGTGGGCAAGAAGACACGGATTGATGACGATATTTATTGATATTAGCAATGATTCTTTTATTTAATTTAAAGTGCGGAAGAAGAAACGGATTGATGACGATATTTATTGGTCTTAGCAATGATTCTTTGATTAAATTTAGAATGAGCAAGAAGACACGTATTGATGAAGATATTTATGGATCTTAGCAATGATGCTTTGATTTAATTTAGAGCACGAGAGAAGACACGGATTGATGACGTTATTAATTACTATTAGAAAAGATTCTTTGATTTAATTTAGAGCGCGCAAGAAGACACGGATTGATGACGATTTTTATTGTTCTTAGCAATGATGCTTTTATTTGATTTAGAGTGCGGCAGAAGACACGGATTGATGACGATATTATTTACTATTAGAAAAGATGCTTTGATTTAATTTAGAGCGAGGAAGAAGACGCGGATTAATGACGATATTTATTGCTCTTAGTAATGATGCTTTGATTTAATTTATGGTGCGCAAGAAGACGCGGATTAATGACGATATTTATTGCTCTGAGCAATGATGCTTTGATTTAATTTAGAGCGAGATAGAATACACGGATTGATGACGACAGTTATTGCTCTTAGCAATGATTCTTTGATTAAATTTAGAATGAGCAAGAAGACACGTATTGATGAAGATATTTATGGATCTTAGGAAAGATGCTTTGATTTAATTTAGAGCACGAGAGAAGACACGGATTGATGACGATATTAATTACTATTAGAAAAGATTCTTTGATTTAATTTAGAGTGCGCAAGAAGACACGGATTGATGACGATTTTTATTGTTCTTAGCAATGATGCTTTTATTTGATTTAGAGTGCGGCAGAAGACACGGATTGATGACGATATTATTTACTATTAGAAAAGATGCTTTGATTTAATTTAGAGCGAGGAAGAAGACGTGGATTAATGACGATATTTATTGCTCTTAGTAATGATGCTTTGATTTAATTTATGGTGCGCAAGAAGACGCGGATTAATGACGATATTTATTGCTCTGAGCAATGATGCTTTGATTTAATTTAGAGCGAGATAGAATACACGGATTGATGACGACAGTTATTGCTCTTAGCAATGATTCTTTGATTAAATTTAGAATGAGCAAGAAGACACGTATTGATGAAGATATTTATGGATCTTAGGAAAGATGCTTTGATTTAATTTAGAGTGCGCAAGAAGGCACGGATTGATGACGATATTAACTACTATTAGAAAAGATGCTTTGATTTAATTTAGAGTGCGCAAGAAGACACGGATTGATGACGATATTAATTACTATTAGAAAAGATGCTTTGATTTAATTTAGAGTGCACAAGAAGACACGGATTGAAGACGATATTTATTGCTCTTAGCAATGATGCTTTGATTTAATTTAGAGTGCGCAAGAAGACATGGATTGATGACGATATTAATTACTACTAGAAAAGATGCTTTGATTTAATTTAGAGTGCGCAAGAAGACACGGATTCATGACGATATTAATTACTACTAGAAAAGATGATTTGATTTAATTGGGAGTGCGGAAGAAGACACGGATTGATGACCATATTTATTGCTCTGAGCAATGATGCTTTAATTCAATTTAGAGTGCGCAAGAAGACACGGATTGATGACGATATTTATAGCTCTTAGGAATGATGCTTTAATTCAATTAAGAGTGCGCAAGAAGACACACATTGATGACGATATTTATTGCGCTTAGCAATGACGCTTTGATTAAATTTAGAGCGAGCAAGAAGATGCGCATTGATGACGATATTTATTGCGCTTAGCAAGGACGCTTTGATTAAATTTAGAGCGAGCAAGAAGACGCGCATTGATGACGATATTTATTGCGCTTAGCAACGACGTTTTGATTACATTTAGAGCGAGCAAGAAGACGCGCATTGATGACGATAGTTATTGCGCTTAGCAATGACGCTTTAATTAAAATTAGAGCGAGCAAGTAGACGCGCATTGATAACGATATTTATTGCGCTTAGCAATGACGCTTTGATTAAATTTAGAGCGAGCAAGAAGACGCGCATTGATGACGATATTTATTGCGCTTAGCAATGACGCTTTGATTTAATTTAGAGTGCGCAAGAAGACACGGATTGATGGCGATATTTATTGCTCTTAGCAATGATGCTTTGATTTAATTTAGAGTGCGCAAGAAGACACGTATTGATGACGATATTTATTGCTCTTAGCAATGACGTTTTTATTTAATTTAGAGTGCGCAAGAAGACACGTATTGATGACGATATTTATTGCTCTTAGCAATGATGCTTTGATTTAATTTGACTTAACATTTGTTGTTGCTCTGTTTATTACTTTCTGCAGGGGATCGATGACAGAAGAAAAGAAGAAAGAAATCAAGAGAACAGAAGAAAATAGTAAAGAGTATATAGGAAAATAGAACAAAGTAAGAAAGAAGAAAGAAAGGGGTAAAAGAAGTGAAGAAAGTGAAAAATAGTTTAATATTTTACAAGGAATAAAGAGAAAAAGGAAAGAAAAGGAAAAAAGTGAAATGTGAGAAATAAAACGTGAGATGGAAATAAAGTTAAATAATAAATGTATGAAATGAAAAATAAAGTCTCAAAATTAAATTTTGTTTTATTAAAAAAATTGTCGTCCATTCATGTCTTCTCCTACCATCCCACACCACTCTCACCATACACCACAACCCCACCCTTTCTCAACTCCTATTCTTCTTTCCAAAGTCTACCTGCACACTCGTTTGTCCTCCCACTCTCCCCCCCACCCCCCCCCCCCCCCCCACCCCAATACACATACAACAAAGCCGATAAGCGCGTCAAGTAGCAGGATAAAACAAAAGAAATACCACACATTCCTACAAGAAAAGCTGTGATTTCTTTTGTATTCTCCTGTTCTGCTCATTTTCAGTATAATAGTGTGCGTCATCAAGAAAGAAAGACGTAATACTCAAGAGATTGACAAATGAACAATAAACAATTAATGAAGCTAATAAAGGCATTTATTCATAAAGTGCTACATTCTTTACGGCTTCTTTTTGCTTCATGAGAAAGAATGTTATTTCTATGAAAGAAATAGATAATGCTCAAGGGAACGACGTGACAAAAACACGAAACTCGGCCGCGTGAAAAGAATACACTCAAAACCTAAAACAATATGTTATCAAAGTGCTAGACTTTTTAGAACTCGCTTTATTCCCTTGAGTAATTATCTCATTGTACTCTTGAGAATGCTCATTCATACTAAAATAAAAGACAGAATATTTATGCGCATAACTTATCCAGCAAACGGATGTGCGTGATGTCTTGCGACAAGATGTTTAACATAAAACCGCTTGTACACAAGCAATTTGTCCTTTTATCCTTCACAATTTTCAGTGTTCGTATAGATGATCAACAAGTTTTCTTTAACATTCTCTATTGATAAGATTTTCTTGCTTGTGTAGATGATGAACAAGTTTTCCTGGACAAGTTTCGGTTGTGCCTCCAATATCTTTATCTCGTCTACACGAGCAAATAAATCTTGTCAAGGAAATATTACTCGTGCAGATGCGGCTTAAAACAGCCGTGTGAAGTGACGATACAACACGAGTTAAAGTGTAATAAAAAAATGTTGACGCTGCATGCGTCTTGAAATCTTTGTTTGTTCATTGTTGTGTCTGGGTGTACTATTAAAGGGTATGTTCTGTTTTTCTCGTTTTCTGTTTTCATGGGATTCACACACATAAAGACAAGAAGAATTTAATGTTCTTTTATTATAAACTGAATCATTAAATACAATATCAAATAAAACCAAATTACCCTAACCCCCTCAAAAAATTTTTTTTTCCAAAAATGAAAAAAACTGTCAAAAAATATCACAAAATTAGGGGTCACGTGACATGTCACGTGACTAATTAGCATATTATCATTTTTTGCCTAAAAAAGGCCTTTTTCCGGGGTTTTATGCTTTATTGAGCCTTAAGATGGCCTTTCCTACCTATTCTAAACATCATGGGTAAATAATATTGGTAAAAAATGTGAAATTTTCGTTATTTTTCGGCCCAAAATGTTCTAGTTTAGGTTGGGATCCCTGTGTCGCATGGTGTTTCTAGACATTTGTAACAAGACGTTGATCGCGATGGATGTGATTTTTTATCGTGTGTCAAACACGAAGAAAATACACAAGTACAAAAATGTTTATTAGCTCCTGTTCCACCTAACATACTGAGAAAGACGCGACAGCTATCAAAGGTAAGAATTATTCGGTTTTTCTGCGCTCCTCTTTCGTTTTTTCGTATTTTTTTCCAGTTTCAACATGTGTTCTGTTCGTCTCGTCCGCCATGACAGTCAAGAACACGTGTTGACTTTGAATCCTCAGAAATACACTTTACCTGACAAAAAACAATTCAATTTACCATTAATATATGTTTTAAAGGAACTTTTGAAACAGTGTGTGAGTTAATTTTGACTATATTTTCATTTTTGTACATATTTTGAAATTTTGGTTTTCATCGTTAAACGAAACTTGGTTCGTGAAACCCTTCCTCGTTAGAACCACTAAAATCCAGAATATTAATGTCCTAATGACTTATCTTTGTTTGTATTGCAGTTTCAGAGGTATAAATTACACGTACAACTCTACATAAAGCTGTCCAGTGAACCTGTAACAAGATGGGTGGTTATGCTCGACTCTAACCAATATATACTCACCAACCAGCAAGCTAACCATGGAATAGTCCAGTATCAATCTGGTAATGATGGATTTACTGCACTAAAACAAGAAGAAAAAACACTTGATAACGATATAGACTCACCTTGTTGATGTATGATGACCCTGTGACCTTCAGAACAATATAGACTATGGGTATTGACCTGAATTATATCAAGATGGTTTGTTTACCACTCACCAACAAGTACTGATTATCAGAGGTATGTACTAATAATGGATTCTGTTGGGGTATGTTTACCTAATTGCAAAATCATTGTTGGCTTCAAAACATAGAATGTAGAAGCTGAGTGAGACCAAACTGGTGCATGGGAAATATGTTAATTAGATGCATATGGTAGAAATGTAATGATCATGCACTGTTACATTGTAAAACCATAGTAGAAGGGCTGAACAGTGTTCTGAAGGTTTGACACTACAAAGTAAGAACAAGTTTGATATGTGGTAAATTTACTAGATGTACATACACCTGATTGTGAGAACCTTGTCATATAAGAATAGAAAAATAACAAATAATATTCCAAGGCCCCCTAGATTGATGGGAATAACTGTTTTAGTATATACCAACAAGGTAATCTCAGAAATGTCAGTCTATACCTTCAAAACAGTGAAATAATTACAACTGTTTTGCAAAAATATTTAATTCCTATTTTTGTATTCCTATGTGGCAATGTTCTTGCAATTAGGTGTATTCTCTCAATCTCTACATCGGCTGGATACATGCCAACTGCATATCTTGAATTGAATAAATCAGCTTTTATATCCTTTGTTTTAAACCCAACAATATTTTTGTAACCAGGTATAGACCCCTTTCACATGACATCAAAGCAGCTCAATTTGGAGGACAAAACAAAAGAATGTCAATCTCCTGAGAATTGAAACCTATTGTTTTGTCCTCCAAATTGAGCTGCATTCTGCCATGCTGCATGGGGTCTATATTGAGCATTTGAAACTGATGTGTGACTAAGTATACATACTTGATTACCATTTATTTCCTCCTCCCCTCCCCACTGACTGTGACAAGGTTATTTGTGTGCACCAAACAATACATCTCAAAACATTTTGTTTATTGGTATTTGTTGTTTGTTCTCATCAGCTTGTCAGCCACTTTAGTCAAGCCACATTTGAATGTATTGATGCTGTCAAGCTCTGGTCAGTTTCTTGGTTCCTTTACAATTGATATTGCAGGTATGTATTAATGTATTGCATGTATATTGGACAAATATTCAAGGGTTTGAAACTGATGTTATTGGTTGTTTTACACCCAACCCCTGGTAGGGAAATTCTCATATATGAAAGGACGGGATGCTTGTTGGAAATGTTGAGGTTCACTCCACACACACTACCACTACATTCTCTATTTACAACATACAACACTCAACTCACATGTTGGTTTTTATGGAGGGAGGAAAACTGGAGAACCTGGAGAAAAAAACCCTCATGGCAAGGGAGAGAACAACACATCAAATAAACCCAACTCACATATGATCCAGCCCAAGCTTGGGGCTTTAATGCAGGCCACAGGGTGAGCGGTAAACCACTATGCCACCATGGTACCAAAGTGATACTAATTTTGCCACATTTTAATTAGTTTTTTGTTTGTTTTAACACCCTAAAAAGTAACAAATAGAAATTAACCCCTAAAAGGCATGACAAGCATCTCCACCCCTTTCACATAACATCCCCCCTGGGGCCCCACCCCACTCCTGAACATGACAGTATTAAAGTGCAAGTACAGTATTGCCAATTATCATATTCCCCCAATAGAAGGTGGCTACTGGCAGTTGATTGCCAGGTTACTGTATTTTCACTGTTTGCGATCCATGTAATGAAAACATTTTGCTAAATGGTAATAATTTCTTGTTTTCACCAGCTTGTCAGTCACTTTAGTCAAGCTACATATGAATGTATGCTGTCAAGCTCTGCTCAGTTTCTTTGGTTCCTTTATGATATTCCCATGGGCAGCTTATCGCTGATCATCAGGTATGTATATAAATGCATTAGAGTTGCAATATATTCGAGGGTTTGAAACTGATGTCACTAAGTACTTTCAAGATTGATTGTTTTACATCTTGCCCCTCTACCAAACACTGCTGTAATAGACCATTTTCCAATTCGTACAATACCGCTGTGTTCCTTGATTACAACGGTAAAGTAAAGAATGTACAACTTCAACAATACAAACAATTTGAAATTCCAAGGACCTTCACTGGAACACATGAATATTCTACACAAAATTGAGGCTAACCCTGAGCAACAGAGAACTCTAAACTGGAGTATTGTGTAACACTGTAGTACTTTTGTTATTAATCCAAACTAATACATGTACATCTCAAAACATAATGATTAACAATATTGTTTTTTTGTTTCCATCAGCTTGTCAGCTACTTTAGTCAAGCCACATTTAAATGTATTGATGCTGTCAAGCTCTGGCCAGTCCCCACATGACAGACATGTAAGTTGAACTTTTGGATACATGCTAGTTAAACAATGGTTTTGAGTGGCATACCATGGAATATCTCACAGCTCACTTGTATTTTCCACCCAGGGTTGGAAGGGGTACTGTCTTTGTATAGATCCTTTAGCTTTGGGGTAATGTTTTCCCATTCCAGACCATGTGTCATTCCCTAGAGTATCAGTTCTTTGTTTGACAGTTGCCCATGAGAAGGCACATGAATATGGATGCAATGTAAAAAAAATCTTATTCGTCGGTAACATTCAAGTAGGGGACTGGAAACAAGTTTCTCACATTTGATTTAATTCACAAACAAACCCCATGATAAGAAAGAGAACATAAAAATGAGTAAGAATTGAAAGTTTGAAGGAAGTTTGGATTAATAACAAAATGGGAAGCACGGGTGACGTAGTGATGAGAACACTCACCTCTCACCAATGCATCCTGGGTTTGAGTCTCAGTGGCACATGTGAGTAGAGTTTCTAGTACAGTCTCTCCTGTGCTGCAAGGGTTTTGTTTTTGGGTTCTTGGCTTTTCCTCCCTCTGCAAAAATCAACTTCTAAATTCAAATACATAAAATTTTTAAAATTTCTGAAAGGAAAGTGAATGTATGTGTGGCTGGATGGTTTGGCTGGATACCATACATTTCTTTATAATTTTGGCAGGGTTTGAATGCTCATAACATTGTCTATAAGGTCAAACATCCTGAAACTTGGACATTAAGCTTGTTATATGTTGCTATTTTACTGGAACCTTAATTAAATTAGTTTTTGCAACTTGGACCCACTTCCTTGCTCATTTTGTTACCCACCAATTACATGACACATGGTCTGAAATGGGAAAGCAAAAAAAGGTCTATTGGCAGTCTGTTTTGAAAACTCAAGGTCCTTATGAGGACTGCCACTTGAACAAAGGGAGTAAACCCCCAGGGATTTTCCAGTACACACACATGAGCATTTAGGTGAGTGTGTTTACTAACAAAATACAAGTGATGAGTGGAATATTCCATGATATGTTGTCATAGAGATTGTACAAAAAGGAACAACCAAGAAGATTGCTCCTCGATCATTGAAACTGTTTGCAAACAATTTTCAGAGATTTAATTGCCCAATTCTATGTTTTCAGGTGTTACAGTTCTGTCATACTCACATCAAGCAAGCTGTTGTGCTGCAAAGCCTTGTCAGATGATGCAGCAACATCAAGATACAGTCCATCAGTACTGAAGATAAGAAGCTGTGATATATCTACCAGGAAAAGGATTGAATCCTGACAACAAAATATGAAACAGGAAATTAGAATATATATCTAGGAATTAAAACAAAGGATTATCTATAGTTTTCAAAACAATCAAAATTGGCATTTAGAATCATCAAATTTTAGGTTTATCAACTAGTAGGAATCTAAAAAAAAAGAAAACAAAAAAAAAAAAAAGAGAAAAAAGTCCATAGGAAAGTCCAACATATATAATTACGAGGGAATTTTTACGAGGGAAGTTTTAAAAATTTTTTTTTGCTGTCTAAAAAATTCTAAAACAAAAAAAAAAGCTATTTCAATTAAATTCAAAAATCTCTCATAGATTATATGTTGGAATTCCATAAGAACGAACAGAATTTTCAAAGAAAAAATCTAGAAATTTCCAAAAAAAAAGAAAGGTAGAGGACTGGCCAAATTAAATTAGAGCTGTGCAACAGCTACAATGAAAACCAATTTAAAAATCAATTTTCTTCATTATTTTATAAGTTAGGCTTTATAAAAAATCCTATTTTTAAAGGTCAAGACAACAACAACAAAACAAAATTCAAATGACCACAATATAGGTTATTGAAAATAGTTCATGCCATAAATTATATGGTAATAATTTTTTCATTAATTTTGATATGGAAAAAAAAATCAATTGTTATTTCAAAAGATAATACTTTTATTTAGTGACTTATTTCATAATGACATCATCAACCAAAACAAATTGCTATTTTGAAAAGAAAATACACCAAAACCATCAACTTTTTCTCATTTAGAAATCTTATTAAGAAGTCAGAAAAAAATATAAAAGTAATTTTAATCTCTCTCATTGTTCACCTCTGATGTGATTATGAAATAGGTCAAAGGCCAGTCCTCTACCCACAGATATTAGATATAGGAGAGTGTTTCACTAGGAGACTAACATTCAATCGGACATTCAATTCAAAGATTACTATACCAAATCATTAACACATTTTGCAGACTAGTCAAGAGTTCTCAGTAGAGTTACAAAACATGAGGAAATTCTTGGTTGATCAAATCCAAGGAATATTTCATGGTGCTGGCACTGATTTAATTTTCATTCTAACTGGCTACTGATTTCATTTCTTTGCTTATAATTTTACTGAGAACTCTGCTAGTTAGAAAAAACACTCTCCTATATCTAATATCATTATCATTTATTATTTATACACCAGAAAAATTAAATACACTTGATACCTCCCACGAGGTCCTGCCAGTACCAAACAGAAGCTGCTCCACCAGACCAGGAAACCATTAAAGGCGGTACAACATTGCTGCTCTCGGCAGAGTCTTACCTTGAGGCTGTAATCAGACGGCTGCTCCGGTGATGAAGGTTGATGGTAAGGACACCAGGTGATGGTCCTCTGCAGATTTCATGTTAGTGCGCTGATGGTGTAAATGCCAGTCACTGTGAAGGTTAGTGCAAGTAGGAGCAGAAATAACCATATCTTACTATTCATGGGTGTGTACAGCAGTGATACTTTGGGGTGATGTGCTCAATAGGTGTGTATAAGACACCATTCAGACTTCCATAAAGTAGATTATCAGCCTGGGAAGACTAGGAGTTGAATCATTTCTAGGTGATCTAATCTTAAGTTGAATGATGTTCGGCTAGACTGATGTACAAGGTTCTATCATAGGATTGTAATTTAATAAGTTTTTTCACCAGCAAAATAAGACCTCAGTTTTTTCTAAATTCTAAAAATACTGATAAATAAATTCCTGACAATTTCTTTCACTAAAAATGTTGGAAAAATTGAATAAAATTTGAATGAATGAATACCATCCAAAAATTAGAAGAAAAATAGAAAGAAATGAAAAAGAAAAGAAAAATTGTGAAACAAAATAACTATGATTGATAATTCAAAAATAATTCAAAAATGGATCAAAAATAATTCAACTTGAAAATTATTAATGAAAAGAACTGGTATCCTGCAGTAATGTATTGAGTAAACACAAAACAGATCAAAATATATCTTCAAATCTTACCCATTTTCAGAAACTGAGGTCTTACTTAAATCTGCTTTCATACAACATTTAAAAACAATTTTTGGCAAAATCCAAAGTATGATAACTATAAAAAATTACATTTTGTTGGCAAAATTTGCAAATGTTTTGAAAAAAATTAATTTATCCAAATTAATAAATTAATTGAATTATTTGAGCCAAAATCACTATCATCAAACTAAGATGGTATTTAAGGCATTGAAAAATTAGAGAAAGCAACTACACTACACTATGTGCATCACCTTTTCAACCTCTGAATATCACAAAACTTAAAATTTGCAATTAAATTTCAACAAAATTAAAAAATCAGAATCACCAACCAACATTTTTGATCAACAAAAGATTAAGATTTAATGATTAATATGAACCAATTCAGCTGTGCAGTCAATCATGAAATTATACTCTAAAAGTGCAAACAAACAAACCCAAGCCAAATAAGGCAAATGGGAAATGAATGAATAGAGGATAAGGTGAGCCATCAGAGAATGGTGTCCAAACACCATACCTCACAATCAAGAATGAAATGCAACTATACAAGTAAAACCAAGAGTTGTTTTACTATGAAATATTTATGTCCAAAGCACTTGTATATATGCACAAGCTGTCCAAAATTGAAACATTTTGAAATCAAATACTCAGTGACTCAAACATTGGCAAATACTTGAAACTTGTCACAAAATACCAACTTGGCCATGAAAATGTGTTGTGAAATTTAACTGAACAGTTTATATTGATGCATGTGGTGTAGTTGCTCAAAAATTGATGAACGAAAAAAAACCTTTGCAATTCCTTATGTCAATCTTTTATGGTACTTTTACTTCTGTTGAGAAGTTTTTTGCTGGTGGAAAAACTGAGTCTAGGAAAAATAACTTGATAAACTTAGGAACAGTTCAAAAGTCATACAAGTTAAGAAGTAACACTAAGACATTAAACTAGGATAGGACTCCGTTTAAGATTGTTCTTAAACTTTACTGTGCAACCATATCAACCAAGGCTTATCTACTATGCAAATGGATCATAAAAATTATCTAAATTTGAAAAAGTTCAAAATTGAATTTGGTTTGAAAACATCCTACATGACCTTGTTTGAGATAGATGCACAAGAGACTTAAAGAAATATGTCCAATAATAATCATAGGCCACGTCCCTTAGAAATGAACTAGGAGAGTGGGATTTTGTATCATTGTAAATTCCAAATTGATCTTGAATCATGTGTTTTAGCCACGAGTCCCTTGCTCATGAGACTGAACAATCATTTCTTGCATGATCAACAAACATATGATAAACTACATTCTTGGCAAAGCTTATTTGACCTCAAAACATACAGCTATGCACTTTGCTGGCTTTTTTCTAGACTACAAAATCCACTCTAGTAGTTTTTACTCATAACAGCATAAAAGAAAAAGGATATTGAATTAGTTTCAACCAAATTAATAAAGTCACTTGATTCGCTACTTGAATAGGATTTTTGGCTATAACGGCACAGTCACATAGATTGATTGACGCCAAGATGGTCAAATGTGATAAGTGGAAATAAGTCCCCTAAGAAGACCTTGAATAACTTAATATTTAGACCAGTCCCTTAGCAGACATTGAATAAACTAATATTGAATAATGAATAAATTAGACCCAGTCCCTTAGCAGGTTGAATATATTAATATTCAATTGAACACATTCATAGACCCAGTCCCTTAGCAGTCTCAGAATACATGAATATTTAATTGAATACATTATAGGCCTTAGTCCTCTAGGGAAACATAAACTTAATGTTGAAGGGTTAAAAGTCTAGGTTAGCTTTTCATATTGAATTGCATGGTGGTAGTTTCCTTTTCGGGATAGACCAGCTCATTTTTCACAAGTTTAGTAGCCTAGAAACTTCGTTATTTTAGTCTTCGCAAACCAGGCTTGATATTAAATCACATAAACTTTATGGGAGTCTGAATACCGCCTTGAGCTTATTGATCACACCACTCTAAGATATACATCACTGTTGTGCAGTAAAACCTATGGGTAGTGAGGTATGGCTATTTCTATAAGTCTCCTACTTGTACTGACCCTCGCAGTAGAAAGGCTGGCTTACTGTCAAGGTACTTTCATGAGCCTGTAGGGGGTTCAGAGTCTGATGTCCTTATCGATAATCTTCACCATCGGAGCAGCCGCCTGGTTATGGTTTCATAAGATGACTCTTGTCTGGACAGTAAGTACTGCCTGGTCCTGGTCTACCGGGGTAGTGAGACTTGGTACTGGTAGGGCCACGGGGAGATATTTTTTTTGTAAGGGCCAAAAGGGCGTGGAGAGGGTAAAGATGGACTTCATTAAAAAACACAGGAAAACCACAAAGTCTGAAATCAAAATTTATTTCGAACACAACACAGACAATATACGATACGAGTCAGAAAATTTCAAAGGTAAAATATTTCTAAGTCCAAAACTCATACCACACACTCACTTCAAAAATTCTAAGTCTAAAACAGCAAAAAAACCAAGATTCTTACCTCCAGATCATAAGTCCCTCATCATTGCCTGAAAATTCTAAGACACAAAGTGCATGTTAATTATATCCTCCCAGAAAGCCAACACGATTTCACCTCCCCCTAAGAAGTATACATCCCCACCCCCCATGATGTTATACCCTCCCCCCTTGATTGTATTCCCCTCCCCCCAGTACAAGTGATCACCTCCCCCCCAGTATAAGGCATGAACCCCTCCCCCCATTTTGAGTTGATCCCCACCCCTCCCCATATGAGTTAAACCCAGTTGTAATTGACCACAAAGCATTTTTACAAGTGCCATCATTGACTTTGAAATAAATATTGAAGTCTGTATAAGTATGATCTCCAATTGTACTGGGATTTCGTGTCTTCAAAGAGAATTCCAAAACTTGTAAACTTCAAAAGTTTTTGGTAATGCATCAATTTGTTATTTCAAAGTTCAAACTTCTAAAATTTATCATCAAATTTCAATCTGCGATGAGGGATTTTACTAGAGGTTTTAAATGACATACCGGAAAATTGAGGAAAAATCATTCATTGCTAATCTCCTTGGCTAGTAAACAGTAGAGGATAAGGGTGGTCTTATTTTGAAGTAAAATCCCTCTATACCTTGGTCAATTACAACTGGGTTTAACTTTATCTCTCCAATCAAATCAAGGACAACAGACAATGTATTTAAGTGTGCGTGTTGTTTGTGATCATTCGTTTGAGGCATGCTAGTGAAGCTTGGACATAAGAAACAAAAACAAAGTACTGTAGGTTGCTATTTGGTTTCAAAAATCATGGCCAAGACAGTGTTGCATATCCATTTAATGTGGAAGAGTCCTTGTTCCACCTTGTTATTCACAAGTTTTCATTTTTTGTTTGACGGTATGCAAAGACAATCAAAAATGTGCAAGTTGCTATATCATTATTTCACTTAATTGATGAGACAAATTCTCAATTTCTTGCATTTGGTTACTATTCACTTCACAGGAAAAGATGAATATGGAAAGTTCATACAAAGTTTATCCTGTTTGCATGACCATAACTTCAGGATAAATATTTTGGTCTTATTACTACTAACCAAGTCATTTGCAGCATGCCTCAAACGAATGTAATGATTGGTATGTGTATACTTCACCCCTCCCCCCCTTGTCTCAACATTTTTATTTCTCAATAGTGACAGGGAACATATTGTATGGGTGGGGGTGGTGGAAGGGTTTCATGGCTGGCTGCCATGCCTTTATTACTCATCGTGATAGGATCAATCAATAAGAATTAAATAATGCACATCACAAAAACAACCTGAACAGGAGAGATTATCTACGAGGAACATGTACCAATGAGACTAAAAATACCTATGAAAATCCATTGAAATATTGTGTCCCTTCACAATTTCACACACACACTCCATTTTGAATTAGCTCCAATTACCACAATGTGCTATAAATTAGCTACACTAAGTTAGAAAAAACCTTGCTTTAAAATTGTAATAGTGAATAGCTCGTAGAGAGAAATTGTTTACTTCCCGTTTTACAGACTGCTATAACGTGATTCAGACACAGTTTCTTGCAGCATGCTGAGTAAATTTTGAATTGCTCTGAATTTGCTTGTAATTTCAACTTATCTCGTACCCTATGTCTTATGTCAGGGATGGTGGAGCCAGGGGGGGCTTTAGCACCTCCACTTTTTTTGTTTTGCATAATGGTCTTGAATATTTGATAGTCTTAGCCACCCCCACTTTTTGCCTTTAATTTGCATACTAGCCCCACCCTTAGCTTTAAAATGTACTTTGTTGTCCCTGTATATGGACTGATATGAAACTGCAACATATGTTAATCACTAAGCTATGATCATAACTTGTAGTACATTATGGAGAAAGAGCTAGAAAGAAGCCTATGTCCTGTTGTCTATTCACTAGTGGCATTTTGTCGGCTTTTCATGAATAAAAAATATTACTGAGTCATAAATATAACATTTTAGAAGAAGTCAATAAGAAATTAATTTAGTTATTAGCCAAATTTGATTACTTCGATATTCTGAGTTTAGAAATAGAAATAAAAGTTATTTCTCTGAATTAACAATTCAAAAATTGTTGTGGTAATAAATACAGAAAACCTGTTGTTTCTTGTGTTTGACATTCTTGGGTAATGCTTCAATTTATGAAATAGTTGTCTGCAAAACCTCTAGATTATTCAAGTATTTAATTGCTGGGCCAAAATTTCAATGATACACCCACTGTAGGTGAGACCCATCTCATAAATGGATAACAATGAAAAGTATAAATAATGAATGAGATTTAAAAGTCAGGGCATCTGAAAAAGTGCACCCAAAATTGCACCGAATCGCACTATTTATCGTTATCCGCACTTTTAGACATTTTCCGCACTTTTTGCCAGAAAAATACAGAAAAACTTGAAAACCTGTTGACAATGTTCTTGGATACACAATAATTCTTCAAATAAGCAAATTTTTCATCAGAAATCATCGCATTTTGGGCTGGAAATCGACTGTAAAATGTTGTTTTCTTTCGCCGATTGACAATATCTGCGAGGCGTTCCTCGCGTTAGTTCAGTGGCCTGGGAACTAGTTCTAATTCTATAAACGCTTTTGATTGGTCTAAAAAGCATCCAATCACATGCCTCTATAAAAATATAGTGAATTTAGCGGGAACTTTACAATTAATTATAATTACTATAATCAAAATAATATTAATAATAAATAATAATATGCAAATTAGCATTTCTACACTTTTCTGCACTATTTGCTAAAATTTCCACATTCTCCCAAGTTTTTTTCCCGCACTTTTTCAGATGAAAAGTGAAAAGTGGGTTTCCACAGACAGAGTGCCTCCTCATCCACTGAAATTCAAATTGGAATTTAAAAGGTGATTTTTGTTGAGGGAGCTTGAGGAAAACCAGAGAAGCTGGAGAAAAACCCTTGAAGCACAGGAGAGAACCAACAAGCAACTCTACTCACATACAACACAGAGCCCGGTGGGACTCAAATCTGAATTGCATTGATGAGACAAACAATCTCACTGCTGCACACACACGTCCAAAAGGTATTTTGAGGGTCCAAGTGTCTAGAAATGTACTTTAAATGAGTAGTTATTTCTGTGAGAAGCAGTCTATTGATGAAAAATTCTAAAGTTGTTAAGAAAAAAAAGTGGATGAAAGTACATACTAGGCTGCTGGTATGGAAAGTAATAATCAATTAAAAGCATTTGAGTAAATTATAGACTTTGCAATTTGGATTATTTGATCCTGTTTTAGCTTATACGGAATAAACCACAGGATGTCCAGGTAGACAAATACTGTCATGTCAAGTGGGAAAGCAGTCATAATACAAGCAACAATTTACAATAATGGCAAACAACATTCAACAGATACTTGGGAAGCTTTTGCACATTTCTTGGTTAATATGAGGCAATTTCTTTGTATTACTAGCAATATCAATTTGCACTTCAAATTACATGAGTGCTAAGTTAAGAAATAGCCTGCTAACACACTCCCCCCACCCCCAATGAAGAGCATTCCCTGTAAATTTGTCTTTAAAAATGTAGCCAATTTATGAGGGGGGTAGGGGGAACAGATATGCTTCTTAGAAGATAATGAGAATTTCTTCCAGTAGTTAAGAAATGAATGCTAACAGAAATAACCAAAACCTGCCTATAATCGTGTTTCCCATGAAATGTGCAAAGGTTACTAAGCAAATACAACAACAATAACAGTTTCCATATCAATTACACATCAGCCAAACAAATGGTTCATGAGTAATTAAAAAAGCAGTGAATAAGTTTGTGGTACAAGCACTTCAATTTAGCAGGACAAATAATTGCATCGTAATCAAACATATATTACTACCATGGGAATGCATCACAAGGGACCAACTTTGTATGGGCAAACATTTTCATTTTATACCATGAGTCATTCCCTTGAGTATTATTAGTTGTGTGAAACAAATAGCTGTTGTCATGTTTGTAATAGTGGGGGTAAAAACTACCAATTGTAATTGATTTTATTGTAGAGGGCACTCTAAACAAATTGAATTGGAATCTAATATAATGGTTTTATAGAAGTATGAAACTGGAGAATATGACAAAACCCAGAAATCAAGAGACCCAAACAATCTCTTATGTTTTGATGTGTACAGCATTTGAACCTGATGACATTGCCTTCTAAAAAACCTAAGGATAATTTCAAGGTGCCAGCTTTTACACTATCAAGATCTGAAATATGTGCTGCGTCCTTTGTTGGAAGATTACCAGCCAATCTGTGGATTGGTTTTCCACCTTGTAATTGCTCACATTATGCTCAACGCTCATGTGCTAACGCCTGACCACACTTACCCTACATGCAACAATTTAACATTCTATCAACACACTACTGACACAAGTGCTACACCAGTCTACCAACAGTCTACATCCCACCAACTTGCAACAACATTCAACCAGTTGCACTGTAACAATAGAATGACATCTTGACAGCTCTCTTACTGGACACAACATTCTACACACACTACTGTTTTGTGATTTTGCTATTATTACTGCACATTTGTAGTCTTTATCTGAACTTTAAAATCTACCTATGTAGTTACTAATGATTGGTGTTGCACATAGTAATTGCTCACATTATGCTCTACTTTTGTTTACTAACACATGTCTACAGTGAAATACTTACCTCTGGCGTACTTCTGGATTCAATCAATACAGGATACAGGTAAATCATAATGGGATACAAGGTGTAATAGCAAATCTAACCATATATTTGGAATAAATTATGCTGAATTTATACAAAATATATTCACATTACTCCAACAACCATGAGTAATTCTTAGGTTGAAGGTTAGTTCAAGGTTAATTCTTAAAGTATTTGAAAATAAAGTTTACTTTATGTCATGGTGTAATAGTTTTATTTTTTGGATATTTTTTGTTTATCTGAGAATTTTAATTGGCATTAAAATAACTAATTGATATTAACTCTATTACGTAATTAATGAATTTGTTTGATGCTCAAGCCTTGTCTCAAAGCAGTAAGGAAGACAAGATTGAAGATAGGACTTGTGCTGTTTTAGCTTTGACAATTGCACAGCAACTAAGAATAAGGAGATGCAGTATTTGCTCAGGCAAGTCTTTGGAAGAATTGCTAGCCTTACAGAAAAAAGGCACAGTACTTGAGAAAAAAGTGATATTTCAAAAGCCAGTGACTTTGGCAGACAAAGTAGTCAAGTCTGTAAGCCACTCAGAGGTTCTACAGGCAAACCTGCTGTATGTGATGACATACTGAATATATATTTAGGTTTCATTAAATAAATAACTAATTATTTGATTAAAGGCAGAACTGGTCATTCTCAAAAATGGATATCCAGATACCAATGTATGTTAAAAGAAAATCAAACCCCTTTATGATAACAATTACTATTAAGGCTTAATTATGAGTACCATGAATATTTTAGTACCAGTAAAGTATACCAGTATAAGAAATACTTGGAGATTGTGTGCCATATAGTTTGTTATCATATAGTTTGGATAGTACTTATGTGCTGATTGGTCCATTATTGGTGATTATTTGTTAAGTACAGCCTTTCATTACATCATGCTCTGGCATCTCCCCTAAAGATTATTACCCTTCTTGCACTGTCTCATTTCCTTGTAACACCCAACAAACATAAGATGTGCATAAGATTTCATACCATCTATCTTCATGTTCTGGATTCCCTCTGACTGGCTACCTTCACTGTGGTGTCTCAATTTCTTGCGTCAGAACTACCTGGGACGTCATGTGGTGAGTGCTTTTGTGTACAGATTAACTGAAAGATTACCTTCACTCTTGCCTTCTTGAGGATTTAGTGGAGAGGATGTCATACCCTCTATTGTCCTGCTTGGGCTTCTCTCTTATGGTTTTCTAGCTAACTGGTACTGCTTCATTTTCTTCAAATGCAGTCTACATCCCTTGTATTTTGGGTTGTCAATCGCAGATTCCCTGCATCTGGTTCTGTTCTATTTTGTACTATCAAAGAAAATATTGTATTTTGGTGCATCAATCTTCACGCTTGTGGAATTCTCTCATACATCAACATCTTCTTGTATCACAACAAATATTGAAAAACATCACATGTGAACTTGTGTAAACGTAGGCCTTCCTAAATCTGCATTTTGTGGGATACACTGCTTCACAAAGTACCCTTGAAGATCCATGTGTTATAGACTAACAGCAAAACATTTGATTGAGTTGAGATTATGAAATGAATAAATATGTATATTGAAAGTAATGAAGTGTGAGGATGACCATACTACAGTGTACTTAAATATAAAAAATTGACATTTTTTAAATAGGTTATTGGCAAACAATATTGTAGCCAAATAACTTTTTCCATGGCTTTAACACACCAGCAAACAGCATGGTAACAGGTGTGTTCCTCGTGACCTTGTGTTAATTTCCTCTGTTCTTGACGTTGCACTCTTTTGATGCTTACAGTGACTCAGTGCTTGTATACATTGACATCTCTCCAATATCTCAATTACAGGGGAAAAGCAAGGTGTTTCTAGACCATCATTGGATCTGTTCTTTCTTTTAGCTTGATGAATTGTTCATGAAATTCAGATGACACTGTTTTGAACTTCCTCTTTGTTCAATCTTGATACTTTTTGAATGAAGATACCGTAAGGTGACTTGATCTCTTTGATAGTCTCATCCAGACAGTCCAAAATCTTTAAGCAGGCTTTATTTTATGTGAGATCCTACAAATAATTCTGACAGTGCCAATAGCCACCCTTAATAGTTAATAGAGCACTCCCCAGGGGTTGGGTACCCTAGCTTGTGTTGATCCCTAAAAACCAAGGGTGATACTGGCACTGATTTCCATTTTGGATGGAAGTCATCACTGGATTGCTTCTAGGTAATACTATGTAGATTGGCAATTGAAAACCAACATCCATTCTTAGAAGAATGTATCCACTTACTTTTACACGTTTTGTTTTGGCACTGCTTTAGAATGGTAGTTTAAGCATTCATTTCCGCTGGAGTCACCTTGTCTTGATGCTTTCCTTCATTTTTGTAATGTCTTGTCCATTATTGTCTTGTCTGCACCTTCCACAAGTGCCAGAAACGGCTGTCATTTCATTATTTGGAGATAATTACATATCTTCAGTTGTATTCAGCATTTCCTTAAATGTCCAATGGTGGATTGCATCATCCAGTCCATAATAATATATCTGACACATTCCTGTGTTGGACTGTATAATTGTACAATGTTCAATGGTAGGTTGCATCAATTCCATCATATTTGGATGATTACAATATACTAGACACATTCCTGAATTGTTCTGTATCTTGTTCTGTACAATGTCCAACAGTGAGCTGCATCTCATTTTAATAAAGTGCTCTAAACTGTGATGGCTTTATATAAGTTGTGCTTCATGTTCATGTTTCTTTGCCTTTTACAAAGACATTTTAACTGCAATTTGCATCAAGACCACTACACTTGAACATATCTCATATTGCAGGAATCGTTTCAATTTGAGTACACTAGTATGGTCATCTAGAGATGAAAATATGTTTGGTGGATTTGTCAGTTTAACACAAACATTTAAAACTATATTAAACATTAATTGCATTCAAAATTCATAAAATACATTCAACAATTTTAGGTACTGTTTAATAAATGAGTAGGAATGTTTTATCAGGCTTAAAACTACGAGGCATAGCCAAGTGGTTTTACACCTGATAAACAACGATCAACAAGTTTATTGAACTACTTCAGAAACTCATTAATAATATATAAACCTTTGGTCCAATTACAGTGACCATACACGTCACCAACATGGACTTTCATACATCGATAGAAGTTTGCATGTAACTGTCATGCACAGTTGAGGTTCATATGTCAATGTCATGTGCAGTCAGTCTCAAAAAGGCTGCCACATTTTAAAGATAGCATGCCAGTCTCAAGACAGGATTGCTGGTTGACTAGCTTTTGTGAGTCGTCAGTGATCGTTTGCCAGACTGACCTTGATGAGGTTCTGAGACTTGGATGCACATTTATTTCTATAAAGTCATCCTCACTAGTATTCTTTATATAAAGACATGTGTGTCTTTATATAAAGATCACTTGAATACTAATGAAGAGGACTTTATCGGGTATAAAGGTCCATGCATGTGATGTGTATGGGCACTACAATTGGAGCAAAGGCTTATGAATTCATGAGTTTTTGAACATGACATATATACCAAATTTTAAAAAAACATTGTCAGGTTGATAAGGATAGATCATCAAAGCTTAAGACCAAGGGGTATTCTGGGTAATCAATATCCTGGGTAGTGTGTTTACATACAGACACATTCATGAAGAGTGAATGCTTTGCTTGTACAATAGCTGCAAAACTGTTATATTTATAATATTATCCTCACTGACTGTTTACCCAGAACACTATTTGGCCCCAGCTTTGATGAGTGAAACTTTTCAACCATACAACATTTTTTTAGATTTGGTGTAAATATCATTATAATATACATTCAATTGCAAAGTTGTTGTTGGGTTCAAAACATAGAACATAGGAGCTGAAACTGAAAGGTATTCTGATATATGACATAATTATCCTCTGTATTCATTTCAAATACACAGTTGAAATGAAACACATGTTAAAAGCCTCCTGTCAGTGCAACAATTTATGAATATTCCAGGAGTTGTATCACTAGATCCATCTAAGAAACATACTTCCCATGTACCGTTTTAGTCTTAGCTTCTGTGTTATATGTTTTGAACCCAACAATGATTCTGTAATAGTGTATATTTTTAAATCTGGTGCCATTTCTTTATTATTTTATCTTAGCCAACAACATATCATGATGTAAACCATTTTTATCTTGTTAATGGGTTAGCTTCCTCAAAAGTGAATGTATAGCAATTTCCATAATATTTTGTTTTTTATCATGCTAGGTATTAACATCACTTAACAAGATATATCAGCTTGAGGTAAGAAACAAAAGAATAGAAAGGAAAGTTGTGGTACTTGGAAGTACTTGACAGATTGCTTGTAATAGCACTGAGAGCTGCCATGCAGTTTACAATCATGAGTGATCAGTGTAATTAATGGAGTTATGCATCCCGGTACAGATACTGAGGATGGTACAACAGCCCAGCAGTGGGTCTCCAGTGGGTCTTTCCTCTCTATCTTATGCTGTGAGTGAGAATTTAGGCAGAAGGGGCCTTTTGCAATAGTGTCTTTGTCTTAGAGGCTGGTGAGAGGTGAGTACCTTAGCATGTACCTGAGCGCCTTAGAGTATTGTATATAAGGCGCTTTATAAATCTCTCTCTTATTATTATTATTATTACCATAATGCTACACCATGTTTGCCTTTGTAGGCTACCGGTACTTGCTTCATTGTTTGAGGGATTGTGATTCACATGCTTCCTTTTCTAACCACCAGAATCAGCGGCGACTAGAAGACAAGGAAAACCTCTGAGTGCCTGAGGTCAGCTCAAAGAACACTTGGAATTTTGACATCATATTGGGGACCATCAGTAATATTATGACTAATCAGGGATGGCTATCACCTTCCTTTGGTCTCTGAACCAGACAGGATGGTCATGGTTAATGGCAATACTCTATCTCATTGTAATTTACTTCATTATGAAATAGTTTATTAGTTTTCCAAGACAAATTCTGTATTGTACTGGGTGTTGGTTGTAATAAAGTTGTAAGCCTGGACGTGCCACCACACAGAGGGTCCTGTGTTGTACTGGGACTTGTCAGTCACTTCATCATATCCTCCAGCAGCAGCAATGTCAATTGCTCTTCATGTTACTGGAAATACCAAAGACTTAATGGAGAAGAGAAATGGTATTCACTCGTTTCTAGATTGACATTGGCTAGTCACTTTATCAGAACATACAACAGTGGTGTTGTCAGCTTCTCTTCCTGCTCCAGGAAACACCATACAAATAATGGGAATAGATATGGTCTTCACTGTAATGTACCTTTGCCAGTCACTTCATCAGTTCTTCAGCAGTACCGAAGACTGAAATGGTTTTCATTCCTCTCTAGATTAGGATAACTTTGCAGGCCTGTTACTTTAATCTTTCACCAGTGGTGCTGTTGGCTGCTTCTCCTGTTCCTGGAAAGACCATACACAACACAGGTAATGGGAATAGAATGCTGGTCCACACTGGTCTTTGGATGTACATTTGCCAGTCACATCACAAGATCCTTGCAAAATACTTCCTTCAGCTGCACTTTCTGATCCCTGAGAACTTTCACAACTTGGCAATTTGAGTACATCTTGTTCCCATGACTAAATCACTTCTTGTCAAATCAACACCCAGTTCTTAGCCTCATAAGTCTTTGTTGTGCAGTAGTTCTTTGATTGACATTGCAGATTCACAGGGAAGCATGAGGTGGGCATGCTATTCTTTCTTATATTGTGAAAAGAAACTTCTGACTAGGTTACTAAACAGAAAATGTGGCATGCCTACAGCCAAATGACAGCATAAAGCAAAGAAAATACAGAAAGAGAGAAAAAATGGAAGAGCAGCAAGATCAATTTTTATATGAAGCATCATAGTTCTGATTCATATCTGTTTCACCTTTTTAATTGTTTATCACAAATTCACAAATTTTAAGGGGGTTTATGCAGTGTTTAAAAAAGGAGTAGGACCGTTTTATCAGGTACAAAAGCACAAGGGGTAGCCAAGTGGTTTCAGACCTGTTAAAAACGACCTATTAATCTTTTGAACTATTTAAAAAACTCATAAAACTTTGGTCTAATTAGAGCAACCATACATGCCACAAATGAGGTTTGTACATCACTGTCATGCTCAATCAGTTCAAGAGACTCCCATGTGTTGAAGGTAGCATGCCAAAGCTAAGACCACAGCACTAGTTGATGTGATTTAGTGGGTTGTCAGAGATTGAATGTGACACTGACCTTGATGAGGTCTCAATCTAAACTTGGATGCACCTTTATTTCTAATAAAGTCATCCTCATTAGTATTCTTTACATAAAAGACACATGAGTCTTTATATAAAGATCACTCGAAGACTTTATCAGGTATAAAGGTCCATGCATGTGATGTGTATGGGTGCTCCAGTTGGACTAAAGGATTATAATTTTTTTGTGAGATTTTTAAGAACTTTTATAAAACTATTTGAAACAAGTGAGAAAAATATATATTTGCTATTACACCTTCTATCCCATTATGATTTACCTGTATCCTGTATTGATTGAATCTAGAAGTAACCCAGAGGAAAGTATTTCGCTGTAGATTGGTGTTAGTATACAAAAGTTAAGTATCAGTAACTACATTATAGCTAGATTAAAAGTTCAGACAAAGACTACAAATTTCAGTAGCAATAGTTAAAGCACAAAATTGCAGTGTGTGTAGAATGTCGTGCTCGATAAGAGAGCTGTCAAGATGTCACTCTATTGTCACAGTGTAACAAGTTGGTTGTTGTTGCAAGTTGGTTGGATGTAGACTGTTGGTAGACTGGTGTAGTACTTGTGTCAGTAGTGTGATGATAGGATGTTAGTTTGATGCATGTAAAGTTACAGTCTAAACTTTTATACTGCCAAATTCAAAGAAAGCATGTTTCATCTTTTAAAGGGAATGTTTCCTGCTACGTCATTTTGGAAAATACTGCAACCTTGCATAGCTATATTGCACAATGGCACCAATATGCACTGACAACAAAGAATGCTTACAACAGGATAATTTTCTATTGGAACATATCCCCAAAAGACCCTGGTGAATGAATACTGTTATGTAACCATTTTTGCATGGTGCTCATCTATGATGCATTCTTAGTGATAGTACCACAAACTGCCACAATTTTAGATAGTACTTGTACCACAATTACTACTAATAGGAAACTATTATTACTGTTAGCAAGAGCAGATTTCATATGATGGTGAAAAATAATGTAGTGGACCATCCCATGACAGTGACAGATATGCCTGACCATTAGGGGAATGTACTTCAATTTTGATATCTTGTTACTTGTACATGTGTGTTTAGTTACTTGGACATGCATGTGTAGTTAAAGAGAGGTCCCAGTACTTTTCTGTGGGGCCAAAATTCTGTAAACCCAAGTACATCTAGAGTGAGTCATGGGATTCATCAAAAGTCTTGAAACCCATTTGCTGCCCCTTTTGGTGTAAAAATGTATAATTTCTGTAGTAACTTGAACCCTCTAAGTTAGCAATCCAATGAAAGTGATACTGTATGCACCATTATTTTTCATTCAAATGAAATCTGCTCTATTCATAATTGCTTAGCTCAAACTACTTCCCAAGTACCTTTGAATGTTGTTTACCATTTGTAGGAATTTCCTAAAAAGCAGAAATCAAATGAATAATTATAAAACAAGTCAAAGAGCATTTCAATAGCTGTTATTACAGTTGAGACCACAATAAGGTATTCATACATCCATAATATCTGCTATTGCAAGTTGAATGTGGGGAGATAGTATGTTAGTTGATGGTTCACAAATCAAGGATTGATCAAATCAATGCAGCCAATTATCTGACAGGAAATTTCATTACACGCAAGTGATTAGTCATATTCTACAGGTTCAAACAAATCACCCATAAATACACATACTAAAGTAGGAAATGATTTCATTTTGGTTTGGATGACATTAAATCTCGATGGCCAAAAATAATGTTCTAATGTCGTCACTATTAGATGCAATCAAATAGTTTGGTGTTGTAATTACGTCCTATTGCAATAATCACACCTGTACTTTGGAACAATCACCCTGATAACATTAAACATGCGGACTCTGTTTCCAGTGTTTATATGTTTATTTGGGAAACATGGGTGGTGTAGTGGTGAGAGCGCTCACATCTCACCATGAAACTTGGGTACGATCCCCAGACTCTGTGTCTAATGTGAGTAAGATCAATTGTTGGTTCTCTTCTGTGCCTCACGTTTTTTTCTGGCTTCTCCAGTTTTTCTCCCTTTACAAAAATCCCCTTCTAAATTCTAATTAGATCTTCAAGAGCCTTACTAAATGATGCCTGCATTCCTGGATGATTCTGCTTGATAATGAGGAAGACTGGAGCAGAGGGGAGGGGGGAATCACCTGCCCAAAATCATTGTCTTTTTCAAGTAAACCTCTAGTTATGCAAGATTTTTGACAGAACTGTCGAAAACTGAGATGTTCAGTAAAAAGAAGCAAAATTCTATTTGCAACAAAGTCAAGTATTACGACTCTGTGTCCCACAATCAGGTCAGCACAGAAATCCACTAGAACCATTCCAAGAGAAACTATTTTGTACAACTTATAGGAATATAAAAGACGTTCTTTCTACGACAAGAAATATTGTTGAAATGCCCTACGAATAAATCTACATGATCCCAATCGTGATAGCAAAGAATAAATGTTGTGGCCGTATGTGACTGCGTATAAAGTTTAGAGAGACTGGGCCAAGGGGCCTCAAGTTGTAAAAAAAAATTAAATGTGATCGCAATGTAGGCACACAATCTGTAAGTTATTTGCCATTTTTGTCTTATATTTATAACCGATATGATCTCATTCATAGTACTCTGACATTTTATAGTTCGTAAACCGCTTTCGAAAACACTTTTGGATCATTTAACCGCCTTTGGACGTCTTTGGGATATGTTCGCTAGGAATATGGAACGTTAGTACCTATTTTCATCATTTTTACAAGTTGTAACAGAAATGAACGTACCAATAAATCACTGGTAAAAAAGGGATTTATTGTTGCCATCACACTAAACTAAAATTTGAAAACTTAAACCTAACGTAAACAAATGTTTGATCGAGCAAATGTTATTTTTTTCTGGACTTCAAAATCTCCCAGCAGTACAGTAGCAAAGGATTAAATGGCTTCTTTGCTTTGTTTATCAAGTGTCAGATGTCATAATATGTTTTTCCAAATGTTTTCTAACTACATAATTGTTTCCTTTAGTTGAAAATTTGATTGCTCATCAGTACCAGGAATATTTTTTATACTTATTTATGTTTCACTTACGCCTTTTGTTACTCAAAGCTTAATATTCTCATCTCATTTTATACAATGACGGAGACAATAAAACTTATCTATGACTTCAATATATTTGGTTGTCTTAAAAATGTGCCCTAGATTTTACCATACCATTATTTTTTCCACATGCATGTCACACACACCCATACTGAAGGTTGGCTAAAACACATCAATTCTTATCTCACAAAAAGAAGGCCAGATTTTTGGAGTGGCATTGACCCCTTTGTTCACCTAGGTGAAGTCATGCCAATTCTGGTTTAAAATATTCAAGATTCTAAGCTATCCTTATTACCACAGAGGACTACAGTTTTTGATTCACATATTTTCCATACATATTTTCTCTCCTGTTCAAGTTATCTTATGATGTAATGCAATTCATGGTTCCAACCCCCCTTAGTTACTGTTGCTATGTCCCACATGCTCAATTCTTTTGCCTGAATATCTCAGAGTTCAAAAATTTGATTGCATCAATACAATTATATTGTTGAAGGTTTTGAATTTGTTACAAGAAAAAACCCTTGCAATCTGTACAGTACCCTGGAGTATGGGATATTTAATAGTTGTTTGTGAGACAAGATTTTCATTCCACTTGGAAAACAAATGCACTGGTTCGTGATTGTTGGAATTGGAACCATGAATTACATATAAATATTATGTCATAAACATATTACTTTTATACAAGAGCTTTGCTTTCAACACCAAAGAAATAATTTCTCCATTATTTGGTGGCAAGATAATTTGTACTTTGATAAAACCTGGAAAACCAATTAACTTTTTCAATAGCTTGCCAATTCTAGATAGCTCTTATGCATAAAAGTATGAAATTCATATTGCACAACAAAATATTACTCATATGACCTTAATCAGTCCATGGCTGGTCCTGTTCCTTGATCAGATCAATGTACTTGTTGTAGCATGCCAGCAGTTAATATTTCCAAAGATGTCTCACTGAAAATGAAAGAAAAATCAAAATTAAAAATGTAAAAAAATACATGAATGAATAGTTATTTATATCTTACAGATCAACCCTTTCAATTTTAAATATGGCCACCATTGATTTTTAGCAATAAAAACTAATTTCAAAAAATAAATATTGCCAACAGAAAGAACAAGCTAAGATGGGTATTTTCAAAAAATTATAGCTATTGGTAAAATTCCAATAAAGTTATTTGTTGTGTAATTGGTGAGTACTGCACTGTCATGAACATGCCTTTGCCACATGCAACCTTAATAACGTCCTCTGGTCATTCCATCATCTTGTCCCCTGTTTTTATCTAAATACATGAGTACTACAGATACTACAGGTACTACAGACACTATGGTTACTACAGGTACTACAGGTAGTACAGGTACTACAGATACTACAGGTACTACAGATACTACAGGTACTACAGGTACTACAGGTACTACAGGTACTACAGATACTACAGGTACTACAGGTACTACAGATACTACAGGTACTACAGATACTACAGATACTACAGATACTACACATACTACAGATACTACAGGTACTACAGGTACTACAGGTACTACAGGTACTACAGATACTACAGGTACTACAGATACTACAGGTACTACAGGTAATACAGATACTACAGGTATTACAGATACTACAGGTACTACAGATACTACAGATACTACAGGTACTACAGGTACTACAGATACTACAGATACTACAGGTACTACAGGTACTACAGATACTACAGGTACTACAGATACTACAGGTACTACAGATACTACAGGTACTACAGATACTACAGGTACTACAGGTACTACAGATACTACAGGTACTACAGATACTACAGGTACTACAGGTATTACAGGTACTACAGATACTACAGGTACTACAGATACTACAGGTACTACAGATACTACAGGTACTACAGATACTACAGGTACTACAGATACTACAGGTACTACAGGTACTACAGGTACTACAGATACTACAGGTACTACAGGTACTACAGATATTACAGGTATTACAGGTACTACAGGTACTACAGGTACTACAGGTACTACAGATACTAAAGGTACTACAGGTACTACAGGTACTACAGGTACTACGGATACTACAGGTACTACAGATACTAAAGGTACTAAATTTATGCCACTTTACCACTCTGAGGTGGACGGAAAGCCTTACAGGTCTAGGACCGAATTACAAGGCAACCGATAGATCGAATTAGAATTTGGAAGTTAGCAGCAAAACATTTGAGTCCAGAAAAATACTGAAAAACCTCAAAAATACCCAGGAATCAAAGGATCAAAATATTATGATAATGAGTTGGTGGCCATATTCATGTTTGGTGTATGGGAAAAGGGGAAAGTGTAAAACTTACAAATAATACTTAATATAATAAAAAGACAAAATAGCTCAGTCAAGGTCGATAACATATAGAAAGGTTTTGTTTTGAACACATGCACAAGCGTTGAGCACTGTACAGTACACATGACTTAACCAGCAAAATAATGTTACAGCAAAAATAGTTCCAACACGACCTGCTGTTTCAAAACATTGATTGTATTTTCAGATCATCAATCATCTATGGCTTATGCTAATTAGTCTATGCATGCTTACTCAACTTTGGCCATCATTTTTTTTTTTTTCAAAAATCTATCTCTGGCTGTTTTCATAACTAAATTATTATAGTTATTAAGGCAGTTGTTTGCAAATTCAAAGTGTCTCAAGCCAGTTTCTATGATGCAAAATATATTGTAAGCTAACATCCAGTACCAGTACATGAATGATTGGTGTTTGAGATTCATCAGTCATTGTAGTTTTGCTGACCCATGCAGGATTTCTTATTGATCAGCCTTCTTTTAAAGTGCAAAAAACTGAATTCCCCCCCCCCCCCTCACACTCCCCTCTCATACCAAATACCATACCTATAGAACACACTCCCCTCTCATACCAAATACCATACCTAAAGAACACGAATTGCGATTAAATTTTTTTTTTGAACATGTATTATTCCCACATCACATCAAAGACATGCAATTTTTGCTAGAAAATGGTACGAGGGACTGGGGTGAGTTTTGGTAATGAATTCACTATACAGTAGTTCTCCAGGACATGGATGCAAGTTACTGTGTGACGTCACTAATGCAGATAGCAGGGAAAAGAAAAAAAAATATGGATGAAAAGTTTTTTGATCTATTTTTATCAACATTTCAAATAAGTAATAGGATAATAATAAAAATTCAATTTATTTGCACTTTAACTTGAAAACCACTCTTCATTGTGGCAACTCCTTGGTATAAGAGTCAATTTTTATGCATGTGTTATGAATGAATTCACAGCTGAGCCTACCACATTCAAAAACTTTTCGCATGAGCCCAAGATGAATGATCAATCATAAAATACCAAAATCCAAATATGGTTTTGAAAGAACAGGTCATGACGCAATGATTTTCGCTGTGATATAAAACTAATTCCACTCACTTACATTATCAGTCCATGGGTTTTGTCCTGTTCCCTGATGTACTTGTTGTAGGATGCCAGCAGTTAACAAAGCACCAAAAACAAAAATGTCTCACTGCAAATGAAATAAAAATATAAATTAAAAATGGAATAAGTGAAAATATACATAAATGAATAGTATTGTATTGGTGGTGGTCCCACTGTACTCCTGATTGAGAAATGGCAAGGTAAACCTGAAGACCCAACAAAAACCTTCTGAGCCACCCAAAACTCAAAACAAAGGCCTAACACTCAAAACAAAACCTTCAAAGCTTAAAAAACCCAATGAAAAAGATTGGGAACCCAAATTCCGAAACTAAAAGAAATGGGAGTTAAAATGAGAGTACTTGAGAGGAAAACACATAAGATTAAGACCCCCTTCCAAAACTGTCATCCTAGAGTGGGAAGGAGTTAAACAGTCACAGAGTCAACCAGCTGATTTCGCAAAGCACTTCTGGTTTAAATTAGCCAATCAGAGCCATTTTTGTCGCACGGCCAAGCGTTCCAAACAAATTTCAATATGGCGGCGGTTGAAATATGTGCTTCGTCTGCCGTTGAGATAACTAATTTACAAATTCCAGATTTAATCCTACATTTACCCAAATTTTGACTTAATTTATCAACAGTCTAAGCTTTAATATACGTTTATATTTCAAATCAATAAATCGATAGATTAAACATCAGTTCATTCGTTTGAAAGGTTTTTTATTAGTTTTTTTGATTTTATCCTTTTACAATTTGATGTTTATCAACGTAAACATCGCGCAGAAATGATAGCTTTGGTAGTGGCCGCGCAGGGAAAATATATTTGGAGACTGGGTGCTAGGAACGTTTCGATTTGACAAACAATGCTTTGCGCGCCGCTAAGAGAAATCAGCTGGAAGCAGGAAGGATTGAAATGGTTCATTTCAACAAAGACATCAAGGGGAAAGGAAACTCAAGACAGACATCATAGCATAGTACTCAACGCTTCGCTACCATCCCCTAGGAAACAAGGACAGGGATAAAGGAATAGTAAAACAAAACTGCAAAGACCCATGAAATCCTGAGTCTGAGCATCAGTAATCACACTAGTGTATAATACTCCCTTTCAGGCTACTATTGGACAAGAACCCAATTAAAACCAGGTGAAAGGACCTTATAACAAACAATAAGAGAGCTGAGTGTAAAACAAAGTCAGTAAAGAAACGGCCTGATGTCAAAAGAACATCTAATAGATCATGCAAAACTAGAGAAAATGAATATTTCTGTGAGAGGGATGCAAATCAAGTGAAAAATGACAAAATAGCTTAATGTGTAGTTCCAAACAATTTTCATACCCCACCACAAAGGGAATTTTATTTTTGACCCCCACCCATCCAGAATTTCCTATTTGAAGAAAGATTGATGATCACCCCACTCCTCTGTAATTCCCACGAATACAAGATATATAAACATTTAAATACTCCCTAGAAGTTACAAATCCTTTGCTAGTTGTAATAAGTTAAAATAGAATTTAGCTACTTGAATGTCATTGATAAATCCTGGTTTTCACTAGCGGCACAAGCACAGTTGCAAGCACGAAACACAAAAAAAAAAAATTCACAACAACACAAACGCAAGCACAAGTATCAACATTTTATAATCCTTACGCTTGTGATTGTGCTTCCACTTGCGTCGTAGTGAAAACCAGGCTTAAATGTTTGAATTTTTTTGGATATTTTTTGGAACTACACAATATATAAAAAAAAAACAAATTCAATTGCTGCTGGAAAATAGTACAAATTCAAGTAGCTAAATAATCCCTACAGTGTAAATATAATATCAAATAAGCCAAATAAACAATACTTTCGCCTACTCAGGGCTTGTGTTGACTCAAATAAACAAATAATGTCCCCTCCCTTGTCAGATGTCTCTCCCTGAAGGGGACACGAAGCTTTACGTTCAGGACAATTTATATTCTTTCGAAGCAATTGGAAGCCGCAAAATCCATCCCATTCAATAGAAAATATAATATTCAATATAATAAAAAGGCAAAATAGCTCAGTCCAGGTCCATAAAATGTAGAAAAAAGGTTTTGTTTTGCACACGTGAACAGGCGCTGAGCACTGCATAAATTACAAGCTTACAAATGCCTCAACCGAGCAAAGAAAAAAACGAAAACAAAAAGCTAATAGCTCTGAGGGGAACATATACACCTATTTTAACTAACTAGCTAGTAATATAATACTTTTGATAGGTTTTTACCTTTCAAACAGCCAAGTTTTGCTCACATTTCACGCTTTTCCTTCGTCCGCCATGTTTTTTTCTCGCACATATGATGATCGTAAGGCATGATGGGTACCCGTGTACTTGAAGGATGGGAAGGGAATCCAAGGAAACAGGATTTTTGGACTCATTTTCTAAAGCATTTTGAAATAATTTAAAGATAAATGAACTAGTATTTAAAGGTTTTGTGTCGCAACTCATAAACTCTGTTCAGTTTATGTGAGATGAATAATTTATCTCTGTGATTGACGTTGGACCCACTCACAAATGTTGCAAAACTCACTTCAAAGAAGTAATTTTTTAAACCATAAAATTATTCATTCTATACCAAAATGTGAAAAGAAAAACAATGTATGCGGTAGTTAGGATTAATTCCTAAAGCATTTTGTAATCTTTAGAGAAAAGTGAACCAGCGCTGTGACGTAGATCTGGTAGATCATGAAGTCGGTTAGACACTCAGGTGTGGATGAATACATTATCTCTGAGTGACGTTGAAGCCACTAAAACGTTGCAAAAGCCGCTTGAGAGAAATATTTTTGTTACCCATAAGATTCTTCTTTTTCCACTAAACTCTGTTAGATGTCGTGTTTGTTGTACTTCGGACTAATGTTCTAAGGCATTTTGGATACATTAAAAAAGAGTGAACCAGGTTTTCAGGCTTCTGTGACGCAGCTCATAAACTGTGTTCAACATTCATGTGGATGAATAAATTATCTCTATGATAGACGTTAAAGCCACTAAAATGTTGCAATGTGCACTTCAGATGAAATAATATTTTTTCCCATAGAAAATCTTAATTTTCTTCACTAGTTTAATGACAATTAGTTTTAGAAAAATACATTCTCGTTTTTTTGAACCATTTTTTCCCTCTTCGTAAAAGAAAACGCATGTTTAGTACTTTTGACTTGAAGCTTGAAAATTCTTGTGAGATGAATAGATCTGTGCAAAACTCTCTGGTTCGGTCCTCTGGTTCAAATAAACGAATTTTTTACCCAATAAATTTGGAGCTAAAATATGATAGCTACAGTGCTGTACTTCGGAGTAATTTTCTAAAGCATTTTTGGAACGAAAAACTTATTAACCAGCTGTTTTTTGAGGCTTTTCTGTTCAAGTTCATAAACTGTGTTCAAAATACGCGCCTCGTGTAAAATGCACTAAGCTGGAGCCATTAAAATGTTGCAAAAATGTCTTCAGACAAATAATTATTTACCCATCAAGTGCTTTGCTTCAAATTTAAATATAATGTTGTTGAAATACGTTAATAACAAAACATAACTTTTGAGGCTTTTACAGTTAATTTGTATATCGCAGTTTTACATGCTAAACAGGTCTTCTAACATTCTAAAAAGAGAAAACATTCTCTTGATTCTAATTGTTGTTTTTCAAATGTTTTCTGCTTTTTCTCCTAGTAGAACTGAAAAAGTGTTGATTTACTCAGTAGGATGACTAGTCTGCAAGGGACGTCATTCCCCGAAAAGGGATTCAAAACCTTTCTAAATGTATGGCTTAGAAAAACCAGGAACCTGTTAATCTTGAAAATCTTATCCTTGATGAACAATTACCAAAAACATTTATTGGTTTAAGGGAGGATTAAATGTGTTGCGAGTCTTGTTTTTCAAAGTATTTCTGCTTTTTTAGCAAGAAAAAAATATGTGGCTCAGAAAAAGTTATTAATATGAAATAAATTCTCCTCGATCGGCGATAATGGCGATGGGAGGACTGAATATATTGGGTGTCTTGTTTTTCTAATGTTTTCTACTTTTCTTACCTAGAAAAATGGTCTTGATTTGGGATGGATATCTTGTTCAAGCCTGACGTCAAATTGAGGTATAAAACACAAATTATCTCTGTGATTGACATTGAAGCCACTAAAATGTTACAAAGCTCAGTTCAGATAAATGAATTTTTTTCTCATAGAAAATCTTAATTCTCTTATCGAATTTTTTGACAATTAGTTTTAGAAAAACGCATTCTAATTTTGTAAACCATTTTTGAACTTTTTCGTTAAAGAAAACGCGAGCTTTAGTACTTTTAGTACTTTAGTACTGCAGATGAATAAATTATCTCTGTGATTGACGTTGAAGCCACTAAAATGTTGCAAAGCTCACTTCATATAAATACATAGCTAATTCAATTAACGTTGTCGCTGAAAAAACCAAAAGCCTATTTAAAGGTCATATTAATGACAGTTTGTTTGAGAAAATGCACACTCATATTTCTTTACTTTTTCGAAAAATAAACTTTTGTACTTTTGATTTGAAGCTTCTAGCAACAATTTCCCTATTTCACTATGACGTCACAGCTTGTTTACATGCCGAGAATAATAATACTAATCTAGGCTATATCTTCTTTCGTTCGGCATATTTAGTGTTATATTTAGCTGCTCTCACTTTCCAGTTTATCATAAACCGCATTTTATTATTGTCTGTAGTCAAGATATTTACCAAATGAGAATAAAGCATATCAAAATTACTAAGTATGAGTTTCAGGTCACCCATACGGGTACTAACCCAGCCCAATCGGGCTTGACTTAGTCTTGTTCGAAGCCCAAGATTTTTCCACTAGGCCACGAGTTCAAGGAATTAGCACAACAATAGCCATAACAACAATGCGCCAGATAGACTAGATTTTCTTTTCCACTTCAAATCAACGTGCGTTGCAAATAGTGCAAGGGATTAGCTGTAGATATGGCCTGGGGGCCGGCTAGTCTCTCCCCTGATGCCTCGGCTAGAACATTATGCTGCGTAATCCGTACACCGACTAAGAGCAGAAGGTGTTTCTGCTTCCGCTGATGTCTCATGGCATCGTGGAATTAAGTTTTTGAATTTCTGTCGGCGGACGTGAGTTCAAACCCAATTGTGCCTAGATTTTTTTTCTTGTTTTGGGTTTATGTTTTTTCTTTTTTTTTTCTTCAACTGTTGTTGTAGCTTATTTGTTTATTTTTTCTTGCAGACGTTCAGCATTATTTGATTGCAAGATCGCATATATTAAGCATGACGTTACAAATGAACTGTCGTTTGGCTCCAATGTACTCATACTCATCGCATGAAAATGACTTAGACACGATAGTAACATGTCAGATAAGTTTTTAAATTCAAACTTTTCTTCAGTTACTCTCTACAGTATTTCAATTTCAGCTTTGAAAACAATTCTTTAGTTCAATTTCTAACCCCAACTTGAAACCCTAACCCTAATCCTAGCACCAATTACCTTCAAAATTCAACTTCGGTTAAACAACCCGTAACGGGAGGAATGATATAAGCTCTTGATTCTGGTAATATTTTATGAATTATTACCTCTGGTTACTCTGGCATTTATGTAAAACAAATTGACATTAAACTAGTGAAGAGAATTAAGATTTTGTATCAGAAAATAACTTATTTAACCAAAGTGAGCTTGGCAACATTTTAGTGGCTTCAACGTCAATCACAGAGATAATTTATTTATCTACAGTACTAAAGTATTAAAAGAACTAAAGCTCGTATTTTCTTTAACGAAAGAGTTCAAAATGGTTTAGAAAATTAGAATGCGGTTTTCTAAAACTAATTGTCATTAAATTGGAGAAGAGAATTAAGATTTTGTATGAGAAAAAAATTCATTTATCTGAACTGAGCTTTGTAACATTTTAGTGGCTTCAATGTCAATCACAGAGATAATTTCTGTTTATACCTCAATTTGAAGTCAGGTTTGAACAAGATATCCATCCCAAATCAAGACCATTTTTCTAGGTAAGAAAAGTAGAAAACATTAGAAAAACAAGACACCCAATATATTCAGTCCTCCCATCGCCTTATCGCCGATCGAGGAGAATTTATTTCATATTAATCATATCCATTTTGAAATTATTTGCAAATCCTGCAATCTGATTGGCTACAAAGTGTGCGATTTAAGCATTAATACCACATCTATAAAAAATACTCGATTCTGATTGGCTGACGAACTGTGAAATTTTTCTTAATACTGTGCAATTAATTAATTGCACACATCCGGGAACTTCGCGCGTAATTAATTACACACATCCGGGAACTTTGCTTTCGGAATGCTTGACATCCATTCAAGAACAAAAACAAACTTCGTATTTTTTTATAGATTTGGTATTAACAGGAAATTACACCTATGTTCTCGAAGAATTAATGAAAAATACCGCTTGTATTTGATGAAAGTGAATTAATACCACTCGTGCTACGCACTCGTGGTATTAATTGGCCGGTAACAAAATGAGCAGGGGACTGGAACCAACTTTCTCAAATTTGATTTAATTTACAAACAAACCTACAGAAATACATAAAAATTAGTAAGATTTGAAAATTTGATTGAGTTTGGGGAAATTCAAACGAAATTATGATATTAAAAAAAAAAAATTAAATACAGAGAATGTATGTGTGGCTGGACGTTTGGAGGGACACCATACATTTTTCTGTAATCTTGGCACTGTTTAACTGCTCATAACATTGTTTCTATAAAGGCAAACATCCTGAAACTTGGTCAGTAAGTTTGTTGCATGTTTCTCTTTCATGTGATGGGGTTATTTTTTCCTGGAATCTTAATTAAATTAGTTTATCAAACTCGGACCCAGTCCCTTGTTAGTTTTGTTACCGGCTAATTCACTTTCATCAAATACGCGCGGTATTTTTCATTAATTCTTCTCGAACGGTGTAATTTCCTATACAAATTGCACTCCACTCAGTTCTATTACCATTATTAATAACTTTTTGTGAGCCACATATTATAGAAAGTTTCAAGTCCCCGATCCCGCGCAATCACGCTTCTCACAAGATATCAATCCTAAATCAAGACATTTTTTTCTAGCTCAAAAAGCAGAAATACTTTGAAAAACAAGACTCGCAACACATTTAATCCTCCCTTAAACTAATAAATGTTTTTGGTAATTGTTCGTCAAGGATCAAATTTTCTAGATTAACAGGTTCCTGGTTTTTCTAAGCCATACATTTAGAAAGTTTTGAATCCCTTTTCGGGGAATGACGTCCCTTGCAGACTAGTCATCCTACTGAGTAAATCAACACTTTTTCAGTTCTAGAAGAAAAAGCAGAAAACATTTGAAAAACAACAATTTGAATCAAGAGAATGTTTTCTCTTTTTAGCATGTTAAAAGACCTGTTTAGCATGTCAAACTGCGATATACAAATTAACTCTAAAAGCCTCAAAAGTTATTTTTTGTTATTAACGTATTTCAACAACATTATAATTAAAATTGAAGCAAAGCACTTGATGGGTAAATAATTATTTATTTGAAGAAATTTTTGCAACATTTTAATGGCTCCAGCTTAATGCATTTCACGTGAGTCTCGTATTTTGAGCACAGTTTATGAACTGCAACACAAAAGCCTCAAAAACAGCTGGTTCAGTTTTCCGTTCTAAAAATAATTTAGAAAATTAGTCTGAAGTACAGCACTGCAGCTATCATATTTTAGTTCCATGCAAATTTGATGTGTACAAAATTCGTTTATTTGAACCAGAGAACCGAACCAGAGAGTTTTACACATATCTATTCATCTCACAAGAATTTTCAAGCTTCAAGTCAAAAGTACTAAACATGCGTTTTCTTTTACGAAGAGAAAAAAAAATGGTTCAAAAAAACAAGAATGTATTTTTCTAAAACTAATTGTCATTAAACTAGTGAAGAAAATTAAGATTTTGTATCAGAAAATATTTTATTTATCCGAAGTGAGCTTTGCAACATTTTAGTGGCTTTAACGTCAATCACAGAGATAATTTATTCATCCACATGAATGTTGAACACAGTTTATGAGCTGCGTCACAGAAGCCTGAAAACCTGGTTCTCTCTTTTTTAATGTATCCAAAATGCCTTAGAACATTAGTACGAAGTACAACAAACACGACATTTATCAGAGTTTAGTGGAAAAAGAAGAATCTTATGTGTAACAAAAATATTTCTCTCAAGAGGCTTTTGCAACGTTTTAGTGGCTTCAACGTCACTCAGAGATAATGTATTCATCCACACCTGAGTGTCTAACCGACTTCATGATCTACCAGATCTACGTCACAGCGCTGCTTAACTTTTCTCTAAAGATTACAAAATGCTTTAGAAATTAATCCTAACTACCGCATACATTGTTTTCCCCCACATTTCTGTAGAGAATGAATGATGTTATGATTTAAAACAATACTTCTTTGAAGTGAGTTTTGCAACATTTGTGAGTGGGTTCAACGTCAATCACAGAAATAAATTATTCATCTCACATAAATTTTGAATACAGTTTATGAGTTGCGACACAAAACCTTTAAATACTAGTTCGCTTATTCTTTAAATTATTTCCAAATGCTTTAGAAAATGAGTCCACAAATCCTGTTTCCTTGGATTCCCTTCCCATCCTTCAAGTACACGGGTACCCATCATGCCTTACGATCATCATATGTGCGAGAAAAAAACATGGCGGACGAAGGAAAAGCGTGAAATGTGAGCAAAACTTGGCTGTTTGAAAGGTAAAAACCTATCAAAAGTATTATATTACTAGCTGGTTAGTTAAAATAGGTGTATATGTTCCCCTTACAGCTATTAGGTTTTTGTTTTCGGTTTTTGTTTGCTCGGTTGAGACATTTGTAAGCTCGTAATTTATGCAGTGCTCAGCGCCTGTTCACGTGTGCAAAACAAAACCTTTTTTCTATATTTTATGGACCTCGACTGAGCTATTTTGCCTTTTTATTATATTAAATATTATATTTTCTATTGAATGGGATGGATTTTGTAGCTCCCAATTGCTTCGAAAGAATATAAATTGTCCTGAACGTAAAGCTTCGTGTCCCCTTCAGGGAGAGACGTCTGACAAAGGGACGGGACATTCTTTGTTTATTTGAGTCAACACAAGCCCTGAGTAGGCGAAAGTATTGTTTATTTGGCTTATTTGATTTTATGTTTACACTGTAGGGATTATTTAGCTACTTGAATTTGTACTATTTTCCAGCAGCAATTGAATTTATGTTTTTTTTTTTTATATTGTGTAGTTCCAAAAAATATCCAAAAAAATTCAAACATTTAAGCCTGGTTTTCACTACGACGCAAGTGGAAGCACAAGCACAAGCGTAAGGATTATAAAATGTTGATACTTGTGCTTGCGTTTTTGCTTGTGTCCTTGTGAAAATGGTATTTTTTTTGTGTGTTTTGTGCTTGCAACTGTGCTTGTGCCGCTAGTGAAAACCAGGATTTATCAATGACATTCAAATTTTATTTTAACTAATTACAACTAGCAAAGGATTTCTTACTTCCAGGGAGTATTTGTATAGGAAATCGCACGACCTCGAGTACAATTAATTCCAAATTGTACAAGAAGGTCGTGTGATTTTTTATTTATAGTTCACTCGACAAAATTTTATAAAACATGCGAAGCGAAGGCATTCATTCATCTTCATTGCCTTTGCTATAACCGACTCTTCTCCAAGAACGCTAAGTCAAGAACAGCATAGAGAGTGTTAACGTTGCTGTAAAACCTTTTTAGATTAGTATTTTATGTATGATTTGAGCTACAAAATATACTAGAAAATAATTTTACATCTCGAGTAAAAAGCTATTTTAATGCATGTTTACAACTATTGAATGACAGTACTGACAGCTAAACAGCGAATCAAGAAGCGACTTTTCTTTGAAAACGTACTGTGTGAAAACTAAGCGAAAGTTGAGAGTTTACAGTTCCTAATTTAAGTTCTTTTCCTCTTAGCATTTGCTAATAACTGCTAAAACACAATTTCAAAAATACTTTCTTTGAAAACAAGTTAGCTGGACAACATCAAAAGGGATAAAAGCAACAAATATGTCGTTCAAGTTAAGAGTTTTGAAGTACAGCTTGCCGTGAACGAGTCGCCAGTGATCAGACCATGTGCTTTGGATATTATTCCTTCCTGTAGCTTGAAGAATTTCGCTGCTATTTTCTTTGAATGGTGAATTTTCTGAAGATTTTATTATTTCAAGACTGGATTGACAACTTAGGATCAATTAACTTGTGATAAATAGCTGAATTCGTCTTTCTACAACTACTCGACAGCTAGCCGGTAAGATTTGATCTTAACTATTTTCAAAACAAAAAACGAGCCTCTACTCGCTGTGTTTTTTCGCTAAACGGAAAGAAATTTGCTTTAAAACTATTGTTAGCTGTTTTCTACATATTGTACAGTTATTGTAGATGTGGTGTTGAATATAGTTTTCGAGAACACCACAGAAGACAACAGGTAGTAAAACGAGAACATTCAAAACTCCAACTCAAATTGTTTGGCGAAAACTAGAAAGAAAAAACGACTATCTACTACAAAACATGATTTATTACGTCTTGAATTTGTCTAGTTATCATAATTTGCTAGTTATCATCTCTTTATTATTCACTAGTGTGATTACTGATGCTCAGACTCAGGATGTCATGGGTCTTTGCAGTTTTGTTTTACTATTCCTTTATCCCTGTCCTTGTCTCCTAGGGGATGGTAGCCAAGCGTTGAGTACTATGCTCTTCCTTTGCCCTTGATGTCTTTGTTAAAATGAACCATTTTAATCCTTCCTGCTTGACTCTCTGACTGTTTAACTCCTTCCCACTCTAGGATGACAGTTTTGCAATGGCATCTTAATCTTATGTGTTCTCCTCTCAAGTACTCTCATTTTAACTCCCATTTCTTTTAGTTTTGGAATTTGGGTTCCCAATCTTTTTTATTGTTTTTTTTAAGCTTTGGAGGTTTTGTTTTGAGTGTTAGGCCTTTGTTTTGAGTGTTGGGTGGGTCAGAAGGTTTATGTTGGGTCTTCAGGTTTACCTTTCCATTTCTCAATCAGGAGTACAGTGGGACCACCACCAATACAATACTATTCATTTATGTATATTTTCACTTATTCCATTTTTAATTTATATTTTTATTTCATTTGCAGTGAGACATTTTTGTTTTTGGTGCTTTGTTAACTGCTGGCATCCTACAACAAGTACATCAGGGAACAGAACAAAACCCATGCACTGATAATGTAAGTTAGTGGAATTAGTTTTATATCACAACAAAAGTCATTGCATTGTGACCCTCTATTTCAAAACCTCGTTTGGATTTTGGGTTTTTCTGATCCATCAATCATCTTGGGCTCATTCAAATAAGTCTTTGAAAATGCTCAATGTTTTGAAGTGGCAGATTGTGATGCACGGATTTTCGCTGTAATTTTTTTTATGTTGGTTGAGCCATTTGTATTGTAAAGTGCTCAGTGCTTGTGCTCAAAACAAGACCTCTATATTTCTATATTTTATGGACCTTGACTGAGCAATTTTGTCTTTTTATTATATTAAGTATTATTTGCAAGTTTTACACTTTCCCCTTTTCCCATACACTGAACATGAATATGGCCGCCATCTCATTACCACGATATTTTGATCCTTTGATTCCTGGGTATTTCTGAGATTTTTCAGTATTGTTCTGGAACTAAATGTTTTGCAAGCCTTATCAAAACCATATTTGAAGTTTGGATTGACAATGTCAGTTTTTATGCAAATGAGGGAAGAAGCTTACTGGAGATTTGATTAGTCCAGTAGACAAGCTTTTGTTTCATCGATTTTCCTGTGAGCTCATAATTACATGTAAATAGATTGACAGCTAAGATCTAATGTGTCATTTGGTGGAATATTTGGCTTATGGAGAATGCTCTAAAGCTGACATTTCAGCAGTAGGAACAAGTTGCATGTGGTCATGCTTCCTGTTAAAACCAGGTGATCTGAGGAAAAACAATTAGCCAATCAGATTGAGAATCACTTTTCTGAAAAAGAATCCATTCCATGCATCTTTTCGAGCCCAATCATGGATGAACAGGGGGAAATCAAAACAAAACAAAATAGCATACAAGTACAATAATGCAAGGGGAAGGGTCATTTAACCAATGATTTAAGGCTGAAAATGTTTCTACTTCAAAGAATATGTTGTGTAGATGAGACTAAGAATATATTTTTTGCATCGGTTAGGCTAATATTCATAATTTTTTATTAAAGAGTTACCATTTAAACGAACTCTAAGAAGCTGCCAAAAAGCTTTCTCGATTCCTTGGCATGATTTAACTAAGATTTCCACAATTTACGCTGCTGTTTTGTCCTTGGCAATCTCCAGGATGCTTTAAACCTTAAAAAAATCCTTTTATCTGTTATTTGGAGTGTCTCGTTTTCAATAAGAAAATATTTATTTGAGAGAAAGTCGCTCATATTCAGCCTATTTTAAAGATCGCCGTCATGAAACTCAAGTGAATTGAGTGTACAGTGGATGATGGGATTGATTCTTTTTCAGATCAGGAAATCATGCTTTGCGCGCCTAGTCACATCCCCTACAAGTTCATGTGATTTCCCATAATGCATTATGATACGATTGTGAAAAATTATCAAGTGATGAAATAGCACTAAAGCACTAAAAACCAAGGACTGATCTGATCTTTACCATAAGACTAGTCTGGAGTAAAAATATAAAATTGATGGAGAAACAATTGGCTTTAGGAAAACAGGCATTTTCTGAAAACGGTTATAGTTTATTTGTTATGGTTTGATAAATAAATGAGAATTAACAGTGGATTCCACCGAGGGGCTCTTCTTCCACTGCATTCCAATTGAAATTTAGAAATTAATTTTTGTGAACTCTACTCACATATGACACAGAGCCCAGCAGGACTCAAACCTGGATCACCTTGGTGAGAGGCAAGTGCACTCAAAGCTACGCCACCCGTGCTCCCATGATTTTTTTACATTTCTCCAGGTTTTTGAAAGTTCCTTTTTCCTTGTGAAGATTTTAGACTGGTAATTTAGGCCAACTCACTTCGATATTGCTAATTGTTTTACTCAGTGCTGATTTTTTTACTAGTATAAGGATCTTAATTGATTCAATTGAAAGTTTTTAATGACACATCAATGAGAACCACTGCGAAATAATATCTGCCAATGAAAAACCAGAGAACCTGGAGAAAAACCCTCATGGCAAGGGAGAGAACAACACATCAAACAAACTCAACTCACGTGATATTGTCTGAGCTGGGGCTCGAACCCAGACCACAGTGGTGAGAGGCAAGCAGTAGACCACTACCCCACCCATGCCATCCACATCAGTGGTTCACTGGGTTTGATTACATCAGGTTGACTGGTCTTTCGCACGCCACTTGTGGGTAATAACTGATCAATGTGTCAGCACAAAATAATACCTGGTGCAACTTGAATCTGGTACAGTACAGCCTGTATGTCAATGGACCAGTTTTTTTGACAACTAAACCTGATCTCAACTTCAGATCCCCACAATATTCAATAATCATGAGCCATCACTGGATCTCCTCTCTCCAACTGTCTTGTGTGAATTCCCTTTGCTACTTCCAGGGCTCGAAATAATGGCTGGTCAATGGTCAATATCTGGCCAAATTTGGTACTTGACCAGTCAAATATGATTTTGAATGAACATGTTTGCTGTCCTTTCTACAGTGAAAAATTAAATGAAGATTACGGCTGGTTAATTATTAATCATTTGTGACAGTTCAAAAATTGGCAATGACCGGCCAAAATGTATTTTGCTGGTACCACATGCCAACATGCCATATAGTCGCCCATACATATACCAGTAATCACTAACTTATACTCACACGTCCACATATTATCCCCTATGGTAGTGATCAATGCTCCATAGTCCTGTTCAACTGTCCCTAGTTGTGTTCAACTGTCCCTAGCTGTGATCAACTGTCCCTAGTTGTGATCAACTGTCCCTAGTTGTGATCAACTGTCCCTAGTTGTGATCAACTGTCCCTAGTTGTGATCAAGTGTCCCTAGTTGTGATCAACTATCCCTATCCCTGATGAACTGTCCCTAGCCCTGATCAACTGTCACTAGCCCTGATCAACTGTCCCCAGCTGTGATCAACTGCCCCTAGCCCCGATCAACTGTCCCTAGCTGTGATCATCTGTCCCTAGTTGTGATCAACTGTCCCTAGCTGTGATCAACTGTCCCTAGCTGTGATCAACTGTCCCTATCTGTGATCAACTGTCCCTAGTTGTGATCAACTGTCCCTATCTGTGATCAACTGTCCCTAGTTGTGATCAACTGTCCATAGCCCTGATCAAATGTCCCTAGCCCTGATCAACTGTCACTAGCCCTGATCAACTGTCCCCAGCTATGATCAACTGCCCCTAGCCCTGATCAGCTGTCCCTAGTTGTGATCAACTGTCCCTAGTTGTGATCAATTGTCCCTATCTGTGATCAACTGTCCCTAGTTGTGATCAACTGTCCATAGCCCTGATCAAATGTCCCTAGCCCTGATCAACTGTCACTAGCCCTGATCAACTGTCCCCAGCTATGGTCAACTGTCCCTAGTTGTGATCACCTGTCCCTAGTTGTGATCAACTGTCCCTAGTTGTGATCAACTGTCCCCAGCTGTGATCAACTGTCCCTAGTTGTGATCAACTGTCCCTAGTTGTGATCAAGTGTCCCTAGTTGTGATCAACTATCCCTATCCCTGATGAACTGTCCCTAGCCCTGATCAACTGTCACTAGCCCTGATCAACTGTCCCTAGCCCTGATCAACTGTCACTAGCCCTGATCAACTGTCCCCAGCTATGGTCAACTGTCCCTAGTTGTGATCACCTGTCCCTAGTTGTGATCAACTGTCCCTAGTTGTGATCAACTGTCCCTAGTTGTGATCAACTGTCCCTAGTTGTGATCAAGTGTCCCTAGTTGTGATCAACTATCCCTATCCCTGATGAACTGTCCCTAGCCCTGATCAACTGTCACTAGCCCTGATCAACTGTCCCCAGCTGTGATCAACTGCCCCTAGCCCCGATCAACTGTCCCTAGCTGTGATCATCTGTCCCTAGTTGTGATCAACTGTCCCTAGCTGTGATCAACTGTCCCTAGCTGTGATCAACTGTCCCTATCTGTGATCAACTGTCCCTAGTTGTGATCAACTGTCCCTATCTGTGATCAACTGTCCCTAGTTGTGATCAACTGTCCATAGCCCTGATCAAATGTCCCTAGCCCTGATCAACTGTCACTAGCCCTGATCAACTGTCCCCAGCTATGATCAACTGCCCCTAGCCCTGATCAGCTGTCCCTAGTTGTGGTCAACTGTCCCTAGTTGTGATCACCTGTCCCTAGTTGTGATCAACTGTCCCTAGCTGTGATCAACTGTCCCCAGCTGTGATCAAATGTCCCTAGCCCTGATCAACTGTCCCCAGCTGTGATCAACTGCCCCTAGCCCCGATCAACTGTCCCTAGCTGTGATCATCTGTCCCTAGTTGTGATCAACTGTCCCTAGCTGTGATCAACTGTCCCTAGCTGTGATCAACTGTCCCTATCTGTGATCAACTGTCCCTAGTTGTGATCAATTGTCCCTATCTGTGATCAACTGTCCCTAGTTGTGATCAACTGTCCATAGCCCTGATCAAATGTCCCTAGCCCTGATCAACTGTCACTAGCCCTGATCAACTGTCCCCAGCTATGGTCAACTGTCCCTAGTTGTGATCACCTGTCCCTAGTTGTGATCAACTGTCCCTAGCTGTGATCAACTGTCCCCAGCTGTGATCAAATGTCCCTAGCCCCGATCAACTGTCCCTAGCTGTGATCATCTGTCCCTAGCCCTGATCAACTGTCCCCAGCTGTGATCAACTGCCCCTAGCCCTGATCAACTGTCCCTAGCTGTGATCAACTGTCCCTAGCTGTGATCAACTGTCCTTAGCTGTGATCAACTGTCCCTAGCTGTGATCAACTGCCCCTAGCCCTGATCAATTGTCCCTAGTTGTGATCAACTGTCCATAGCCCTGATCAACTGTCACTAGCCCTGATCAACTGTCCTCAGCTGTGCTGTGATCAACTGCCCCTAGCCCTGATCAACTGTCCCTAGTTGTGATCAGTATGGATAAAAAGTTAAATTTTACACAGTAAAAAATAAGAGAGATCACTTACTTTTACTCCGACGAAGGACTAGCGTCCGAAACATCAGGAAGTGATCTCTCTTATTTTTTACGGTGTAAAATTTAACTTTTTATCCATACTGTTTCATTAGAAACACCGACGCAGCCCACACTAGCTTACCGCTAGTTATCATCTAGTTGTGATCAACTGTCTCTAGCTGTGATCAACTGTCCCTAGCCCCGATCAACTGTCCCTAGCTGTGATCATCTGTCCCTAGCCCTGATCAACTTTCCCCAGCTGTGATCAACTGCCCCTAGATTGGCATGAAGGACTCAACTTTTAAAAATACCCATTTTTTTGCTTGGTCTTCCTGATGCATTTTTTTTTATTTGTAATTAGTTTTTATTGCTAATAATTAATGGTGGCCATATTCAGGTTCAGTCAATAAAATTCATACCAACCAATGTATGAAAATGTCAAAGCAAACACAATTTAAAATCATTGTTTTTTGGTGATTAGACAAAATTGGAAGGGTTGATCTGTAAGATATAAATAACTGTTCATTCATGTATTTTTTTCCATTTTTAATTTTGATTTTTCTTTCATTTTCAGTGAGACATCTTTGGAAATATTAACTGCTGGCATGCTACAACAAGTACATTGATCTGATCAAGGAACAGGACCAGCCATGGACTGATTAAGGTCATATGAGTAATGTTTTGTTGTGCAATATGAATTTCATATTTTTATGCATGAGAGCTATCTAGAATTGGAAAGCTATTGAAAAAGTTAATTGGTTTTCCAGGTGTTATCAAAGTACAAATTATCTTGCCACCAAATAATGGAGAAATTATTTCTTTGGTGTTGAAAGCAGAGCTCTTGTATAAAAGTAATATGTTTATGACATAATATTTATGTGTAATTCATGGTTCCAATTCCAACAATCACGAACCAGTGCATTTGTTTTCCAAGTGGAATTAAAATGTTGTCTCACAAACAACTATTAAATATCCCTACTCAAGGGTACTGTACAGATTGCAAGGGTTTTTTCTTGTAACAAATTCAAAACCTTCAACAATATAATTGTATTGATGCAATGAAATATTTGAACTCTGAGATATTTAGGCAAAAGAATTGAGCATGTGGGACATAGCAACAGTAACTAAGGGGGGTTGGAACCATGAATTACATTACATCACAAGATAACTTGAACAGGAGAGAAAATATGTATGGGAAATATGTGAATCAAAAACTGTAGTCCTCTGTGGTAATAAGGAAAACTTAAAATTTGGCATATTTTAAACCAAAATTGACATGACTTCACCCAGGTGAACAAAGGGGTCAATGCCACTCCAAAAATCTGGCCTTTTTTTTCGTGCGATAAGAATTGACGTGTTTTAGCCAACCTTCAGTATGGGTGTGTGTGACATGTATGTTGAAAAAAAATAGGTAAAATCTGTGGCACATTCTTAAGACAACTAAATATATTGAAGTCATAGATACGTTTTATTGTCTCCTTCATTGTATAAATTGAGATGAGAATATTAAGCTTTGAGTAACAAAAGGCGTAAGTGAAACATAAATAGGTAAAGGAAAAAAGGAAACTAAAGGAAAAAATTATGTAGTTAGAAAACATTTGGAAAAACATATTATGACATCTGACACTTGATAAACAAAGCGAAGAAGCCATTTTATTCTTTACCGCTGGGCTGACGTATGGGAGATTTGAAGTTCTGAAGAAAATAACAAAATTTGCTCGATTAAACAGTTGTTTATGTTAGGTTTAAGTTTTCAAATTTTGGTTTAGTGTGATGGCAACAATAAATCCCTTTTTTACACATGTTTTATTGGTATGTTCTTTTCTGTTATAACTTGTAAAAACGATGAAAATAGGTACTAAAGTTCCATATTCCTAGCAAACACATCCCAAAGGTGTCCAAAGGTGGTAAAACGATCCAAAAGTGTTTCCAAAAGCGGTTTACCAACTATAAAATGTCAGAGTACTATGTAAGAGATCATATCCATTATAAATACAAGACAAAAATGACAAATAACTTACAGACTGTGTGCCTACATTGCGATCACATTTGATTTCCTTTTACTACTTGAGGCCACTTGGCCTAGTCTCTCAAAACCTTATACGCGGTGACATACGGCCAAGATTGGAATCATGTAGATTTATTTGTAGGGCATTTTAACAATATTTCTTGTCGTAGAATGAACGTCTTTTATATTCTTATAAATTGTACGGAATAGTTTCTCTGGGAATGATTCTAGTGGATTTCTGTACTGACCTGATTGTGGGACACAGAGTGGTACATATAATATTTGACTTTGTCGCAAATAGAATTTTGCTACTATTTACTGATCATGCTAGTTTTCGACAGTTCTGTCAAAAATCTTGCATAAATAGAGGTTCATTTGAAAAAGACAATGATTTTGGGCAGGTGGTTCCCCCCTCTCCTCTGCAGGAATGCAGGCATCATTTAGTAATGCTCTTGAAGATCTAATTAGAATTTAGGTGATTTTTGTAAAGGGAGGAAAACTGGAGAAGCCAGAGAAAAACTTGAGGCACAGAAGAGAACCAACAATTGATCTTACTTGCATATGACACAGAGTCTGGGGATCATACCCAAGTTTAATGGTGAGAAGTGAGCCCTCTCACCACTACACCACACATGTTTCCCAAATAAACATATAAACACTGGAAACAGAGTCAGCATGTTTTATGTTATCAGGGAGATAGTTCCAAAGTACAGGTGTGATTATTGCAATAGGACCTAATTACAACCTCAAACTATTTGATATCATCTGAAAGTGACAACATTAGAACACTATTTTTGGCCATTTTTATCCAAACCAAAATGAAATCATTTTGTACTTTTGTACTTATGTGTATTCATTCATAGGTGATTTGTTTGGACCTGTAGAATATGACTAATCACTTGCGTGTAATGAAATTTCCTGTCAGATAATTGGCTGCATTGGTTTGATCAATCCTGTCTGGTTGATGATTCATGAACTATCAACTAACATACTATCTCCCCACATTCAACTTGCAATAGCAGATATTATGGATGTATGAATACCTTATAGTTGTCTCAACTGTAATGACAGCTATTGAAATGCTCTTTGACCTGTTTTATACTTATTCATTTGATTTCTGCTTTTTAGGAAATTCCTACAAATGGTAAACAACATTCAAAGGTACTTGGGAAGTAGTTTGAGCTAAGCGATTATGAATTGAGCAGATTTCATTTGAATGAAAAATAATGGTGCATACAGTGTCACTATCATTTGATTGCATTTTTACACAAAAGGGGCAGGAAATAAATTTCAAAATGTTTGATGCATCCCAGGACTCACTCTAGATGTACTTGGGTTTACAGAATTTTGTCCCCACAGAAAAGTACTGGGACCTCTCTTTAAGATATCAAAATTTAATCTTACCGAGACACTCAGACATGTCTTTTGCTGTCATGATTGGTCCAGCACATTTTTTTCCACCGTCATACGAAATCTGCTCTTGTTAACAAAAATAATGGTTTCCTATTGGTAGAAATTGTGGTACAAGTACTATCTAAAAGAGTGGCAGTTTGTGGTACTATCACTAAGAATGCATCACAGATCAGCACCATGCAAAAAGGGTTACATAACAGTATTCATTCACCAGGCTCTTTTGGGGATATGTTCCAATAGCAAATTATCCTGTAAGCTTTTTTGTTGTCAGTGCATATTAGTGCCATGGTGCAATATAGCTATGCAAGGTTGCAGTATTTTCCAAAATGACGTAGCTGGAAACATTCATTGTAGAAGATAAAACATGCTTTCTTTGAATTTGGTAGTATAAAAGTTTAGATGAAGACTGTAAATTTACATGCATCAAACTAACATTCTATCAACATCCTATCAACACACTACTTACACAAGTGCTACACCAGTCTACCAACAGTCTACATCCAACCAACTTGCAACAACAACCAACCAGTTGCACTGTGACAATAAAGTGACATCTTGACAACTCTCTTACCGAGCATGACATTCTACACACACTGCAATTTTGTGCTTCAACTATTGCTACTGCACATTTGTAGTCTTTGTCTGAACTTTTAATCTAGCTATAATGTAGTTACTGATACTTGGTATTCCACAGAGTAATTATTCACATTATGCTCAACTTTTGTATACTAACACCTATCTACAGCAAAATACTTTCCTCTGGGTTACTTCTAGATTCAATCAATACAGGATACAGGTAAATCATAATGGGGTAGAAGGTGTAATAGCAAATATATATTTTTCTCACTTGTTTCAAATAGTTTTATAAAAGTTCTTAAAAATCTCACAAAAAAATTATAATCCTTTAGTCCAATTGGAGCACCCATACACATGACATGCATGGACCTTTATACCCGATAAAGTCTTCTTCATTAGTATTTGAATGATTGTTATGTAAAGACTTGTGTCTTTTATGTAAAGAATACTAATGAGGATGACTTTATTAGAAATATAGGTTCATCCAAGTTTAGATTGAGACCTCATCAAGGCCAGTGTCACATACAATCTTTGACAACCCACTAAATCACATCAACTAGTGTTCTGGTCTTAGCTTTGGCATGCTACCTTCAACACATGGGAGTCTCTTTTGAACTGATTGACCATGACAGTGATGTACAAACCTCTTGTCGTGTATATGGTTGCTCTAATTAGACCACAGGTTTATGATTTTAAGTAGTTCAAAGAAGTTATAGATCGTTTTTGTATCAGGTCTGAAACCACTTGGCTACTCCTTGTGCTTTCATACCCAATAAAACACTCCTACTCCTTTTTTTGAACACTACATAAACCCCCTTAAAATTTGTGAATTTGTAATAAACCATTAAAAAGGCAAAACATGAAAATGAATCAAAACTATACCACTTCATATAAAAATTGATCTTGCTGCTCTTCCATTTTTTCTCTCTTTCTGCTTAAGTATTTTCTTTGCTTTATTCTGTCATTTGGCTGTAGGTTTGCCCCATTTTCTGTTTAGTAACCTAGTCAGAAGTTTTATTTCACAATATAAGAAAGAATAGCATGCCCACTTCATGCTTCCCTGTGAATCTGGGATGTCAATCAAAGAACTACTGCACAACAAAGACTTATGAGGCTAAGAACTGGGTGTTGATTTGACAAGAAGTGATTTAGTCATGGGAATAAGATGTACTCAAATTGCCAAGTTGTCAAAGTTCTCAGGGATCAGAAAGTGCAGCTGAAGGAAGCATGTTTGAAGAATCTTGTGATGTGACTGATAAAGGTGCATCCAAATGTTGGGGTGGACCAACATTCTATTCCCATTACCTGTATTGTGTATGGTGTTTCCAGGAACAGGAAAAGCATCCAACAGCACCAGTGGTGAAAGATTAAAGTAATGGGCCTGCAAAGTTATCTAAATCCAGAGAGGAATGAAAACCATTTCAGTCTTCATTACTGCTGAAGAACTGATGAAGTGACTGGCAAAGGTACATTAAGAGGAGAATGGCAACCAGTATTTCTATATTTGTATGGTGTTTCCAGGAGCAGGAACAGCAGATGACAACACCACTGTTGAAGAATTTGATAAAGTATTTGACCGATCAGGAAGAACAGGAATTCCATCCCTATTGCTCATATGCAGTTTACATGAACATGAAGAGCAGCTGGCAACACCACTGCTGGAGGCTAAGATTAGATGATTGGCAAACCTATATCCAGAGATCAGTGAAGACCATATCTATTCCCATTATTTGTATGGTGTTTCCTGGAGCAGGAAGAGAAGCTGACAACACCACTTGTATGTTCTGATAAAGTGACTAGCCAATGTCAATCTAGAAACCAGTGAATACCATTTCTATTCTCCATTAAGTCTTTGGTATTTCCAGTAACATGAAGAGCAATTGACATTGCTGCTGGTGGAATATATGATGAAGTGACTGACAAGTCCCAGTACAATCCTCTGTGTGGTGGCAGGTCCAGGCCCACAACTTTATTACAACCAACACCCAGTACAATACAGAATTTGTCTTGGAAAACCAATAAACTATTTCATAATGAAGTAAATTACAATGAGATAGAGCATTGCCATTAACCATGACCATCCTGTCTGGTTCAGAGACCAAAGGAAGATGATAGCCATTCCTGATTTTGAACAATATTACTGATGGTCACCAATATGATGTCAAAATTCCAAGTGGTCTTTGAGCTGACCTCAGGCACTCAGAGGTTTTCCTTGTCTTCTAGTCGCCACTGATTCTGGTGGTTAGAAAACGAAGTATGTGAATCATGATCCCTCAAATAATGAAGCAAGTACCAAGCAAAGATGGTGTAGCATTATGGTACTCACCTCTCACCAGCCTCTAAGACAAAGACACTATTGCAAAAGGCCCCTTCTGCTTAAATTCTCACTCACAGCATACGATAGAGAGCAAAGACCCACTGGAGACCCACTGCTGGGCTGTTGTACCATCCTCAGTGTCTGTACCTGGATGCATAACTCCATTAATTACACTGATCACTCATGATTGTAAACTGCATGGATGTTCTCAGTGCTATTACCAGCAATCTGTCAAGTACTTCCAAGTACCACAACTTTCCTTTCTATTCTTTTGTTTCCTACCTCAAGCTGATATATCTTGTTAAGTGATGTTAATACCTAGCATGATAAAAAAAAAATTATGGAAGTTGCTATACATTCACTTTTGAGGAAGCTAACCCATTAATAAAATAAAAATGGTTTACATCATAATAAGTTGTTGGCTAAGATAAAATAATAAAGAAATGGCACCAGATTTAAAAGTATACACTCTATTACAGAATCATTGTTGGGTTCAAAACATATAACACAGAAGCCGAGATTGAAATAGTACATGGGAAGTATGTTAATTAGATGGATCTAGTGATACAACTCCTGGAAATTGTTGCACTGACAGGAGGCTTTTAACATGTGTTTCATTTCGACTGGGTATTTGAAATGAATACAGAGGATAATTATGTCATATACCAGAATATCTTTCAGTCTCGGCTCCTATGTTCTATGTTTTGAACCCAACAATGACTTAACAATTGAATATATATGATAATGATATTTACACCAAATCTAGAAAAATGTTGTATGGTTGAAAAGTTTCAATCATTAAAGCTGGGACCAAATAGTGTTCTGGGTAAACAGTCAGTGAGGATAATATTATACATAAAACAGTTTTGTAGCTATTGTACAAGCAAAGCATTCACTCTTCATGAATGTGTCTGTATGTAAACACACCCAGGATATTGATTACCCAGAATACCCCTTGGTCTTAAGCTTTGATGATCTAACCTTATCAACCTGACAATGTATTTTTAAATTTGGCATATATGTCATGTTCAAAAACTCATGAATTCATAAACCTTTGCTCCAATTGTAGCGGCCATACACGTCACATGCATGGACCTTTATACCCGATAAAGTCCTCTTCATTAGTATTCAAGTGATCTTTATATAAAGAATACTAGTGAGGATGACTTTATAGAAATAAATGTGCATCCAAGTCTCAGAACCTCATCAAGGTCAGTCTGGCAAACGATCACTGACGACTCACAAAAGCTAGTCAACCAGCAATCCTGTCTTGAGACTGGCATGCTATCTTTAAAATGTGGCAGCCTTTTTGAGACTGACTGCACATGACATTGACATATGAACCTCAACTGTGCATGACAGTTACATGCAAACTTCTATCGATGTATGAAAGTCCATGTTGGTGACGTGTATGGTCACTGTAATTGGACCAAAGGTTTATATATTATTAATGAGTTTCTGAAGTAGTTCAATAAACTTGTTGATCGTTGTTTATCAGGTCTAAAACGACTCGGCTATGCCTCGTAGTTTTAAACCTGATAAAACATTCCTACTAATTTCTTAAACAGTACCTAAAATTGTTGAATGTATTTTATGAATTTTGAATGCAATTAATGTTTAATATAGTTTTAAATGTTTGTGTTAAACTGACAAATCCGCCAAACATATTTTCATCTCTAGATGACCATACTAGTATACTCAAATTGAAAGGATTCCTGCAATATGAGATATGTTCAAGTGTGGTGGTCTTGAAGCAAATTGCAGTTAAAATGTCTTTGTAAAAGGCAAAGAAACATGAACAAGAAGCACAAATTATATAAAGCCATCACAGTTTAGAGCACCTCATCAAAATGAGATGCAGCTCACTGTTGGACATTGTACAAGATACAGAACAATTCAGGAATGTGTCTAGTATATTGTAATCATCCAAATATGATGGACTTGATGCAACCTACCATTGAACATTATACAATTATACAGTCCAACACAGGAATGTGTCAGATATATTATTATGGACTGGATGATGAAATCCACCATTGGACATTCAAGGAAATGCCGAATACAACTGAAGATATGTAATTATCTCCAAATAATGAAATGACAGCCGTTTCTGGCACTTCTGGAAGGTGCAGACAAGACAATAATGGACAAGCCATTACAAAAATGAAGGAAAGCATCAAGACAAGGTGACTCCAGCAGAAATGAATGCTTAAACTACCATTCTAAAGCAGTGCCAAAACAAAACGTGTAAAAGTAAGTGGATACATTCTTCTAAGAATGGATATTGGTTTTCAATTGCCAATCTACATAGTATTACCTAGAAGCAATCCAGTGATGACTTCCATCCAAAATGGAAATCAGTGCCAGTATCACCCGTGGTTTTTAGGGATCAACACAAGCTAGGGTACCCAACCCCTGGGGAGTGCTCTATTAACTATTAAGGGTGGCTATTGGCACTGTCAGAATTATTTGTAGGATTTCACATAGAATAAAGCCTGCTCAAAGATTTTGGACTGTATGGATGAGACTATCAAAGAGATCAAGTCACCTTGCAGTGTGTTCATTCCAAAAGTATCAAGATGGAACAAAGAGGAAGTTCAAAACAGTGCCATTTGAATGTCATGAACAATTCATCAAGCTAAAAGAAAGAACAGATCCAATGATGGTCTAGAAACACCTTGCTTTCCCCTGTAATTGAGATATTGGAGAGATGTCAATGTATACAAGCACTGAGACTTTGTAAGCATCAAAAGAGTGCAGCGTCAAGAACAGGGGAAGTAAACATACAGCTATGAGGAACATACCTGTTACTACGCTGTTTGCTGGTGTGTTAAAGCCATAGAAAAAGTTATTTGGCTCTAATATTTTTTGCCAATAACCTATTAAAAACAAATGCCAAAAGAACAAAACCTTAAATGATGGCAGTATTTAATAACATGAAAACTATAACTTTTTTACTTAAGTACACTGTAGTATGGTCATCCTCACATTTCATTACTTTCAATATACATATTTATTAGTAACTGAACATCAGATGTTCGTTATACTACGGCATTTATGTCATTCATTTCATAATCTCGACTCAATCAAATGTTTTGCTGTTAGTCTATAACACATGAATCTTCAAGGGTACTTTGTGAAGCAGTGTATCCCGAAGAATGCAGATTTAGGACAGCCTACTACTACACAAGTTCATTAGTGATATTTTTCAATATTTGATGTGTTGCAAGAAGACCAGGTAGATATTGATGTGTATGAGAGAAATCAACAAGCATAAAGATTGATGGTAAGAGAGGCTGCACCAAAACACAATATTTTCTTTGAAGCTACAAAATAGAGCAGAACTAGGAGGGAATCGGCAATTGACAACCCAAAATACAAGAGATGTAGACTGCATTTAAAGAAAATGAAGCAGGACCAGTGAGCTAGTAATCTATAAGAGAGAAGCCCAAGCAGGACGATAGATGGTATGACACCCTGTCCACTAAAACCTCAAGAATGCGAGAGTGAAGGTAATCTTTCAGTTTATCTCTACACAAAACCACTCACCACATGACGTCCCAGGTAGTTGTGATGCAAGAAATTGAGACACCACAACAAAGGTAGCCCATCAGAGGGAATCCACAACATAAAGATAGATGGTATGAAATCTTATGCACTCCTGTTTGTTGGGTGTTACAAGGAAATGAGACAGGGCAAGAAGGGTGACAATCTTTAGGGGAGAAGCCAGAGCATGATGTAATAAAAGGCTGTACTTAACAAATTATCACCAATAATGGACCAATCAGCACATAAGTACTATCCAAACTATATGATAACAAACTATACAGCACACAATCTCCAAGTATTTCTTATACTGGTATACTTTACTGGTACTAAAATATTCATGGTACTTCATAATTACCGGTAAGCCTTAATAGTAATTGTTATCATAAAGGGGTTTGATTTTCTTTTGACATACATTAGTATCTGGATATCTATTTTTGAGAATGATCAGTTCTGCCTTTAATCAAATAATTAGTTATTTATTTAATGAAACCTAAATGTATATTCAGTATGTCATCACATACAGCAGGTTTGCCTGTAGAACCTCTGATTGATTACAGACTTGACGGCTTTGTCTGCCAAAGTCCCTGTCTTTGGAAATAGGACTTTTTGCTCATGTACTGTGTCTTCTTTCTGTAAGGCTAACAATTCTTCAAAAGACTTGCCTGAGCAAATGCTGTATCTCCTTATTCTTAGTTGCTGTGCAATTGTCAAAGCTAAAACAGATTTAGTCCCATCTTCAATCTCCTCTTCCTTGCAGCTTCAAGACAAGGTTTGAGCATCCTTAAGACCTTATCAATGAGAAGAAGGTGATCCAAAAGAATGCTTTGAGATCTCCACCTTACGTCTGGCAAACTTTCACTCGCAAGTATAACTTTGTCTCATCATTTAAGACAAAGACACTAATCACAAGACCAATACAAATATAAACTAAGTCCATAAGGAAACCTCACTGTAACATGATATCAAACAAATCCCTAACTGCGTAATGGAGTTAAGGTCAATTAGTTATTTAAATGCCAATTAAAATTTTCAGATAAACAAATATACCCATAAATTAAAACTATTACACCATGACATTAAGTAAACTTTATTTTCAAATACTTTAAGAATTAACCTTGAACTAACCTTCAACTTAAGAATTACTAATGGTTGTTGGAGAAATGCCAAATATATTTTGTATAAATTCAGCATATTTTATTCCAAATATATGGTTAGATTTGCTATTACACCTTGTATCCCATTATGATTTACCTGTATCCTGTATTGATTGAATCTAGAAGTACACCAGAGGTAAGTTTTTCACTGTAGACATGTGTTAGTAAACAAAAGTGGAGCATGATGTGAGCAATTACTATGTGCAATACCAATCATTAGTACCTACATAGGTAGATTAAAAGTTCAGATAAAGACTACAAATGTGCAGTAATAATAGCAAAACCACAAAACAGTGGTGTATGTAGAATGTTGTGCCCAGTAAGAGAACTGTCACGATGTCACTCTATTGTCACAGTGCATCAGGTTGGTTGTTGTTGCAAGTTGGTGGGATGTAGAGTGTTGGTAGACTGGTGTGGCACTTGTGTCAGTAGTGTGTTGATAAAATGTTAAATTGTTGCATGTAAGGTAAGTGTGGTCAGGTGTTAGTACATGAGGGTTGAGCATGATGTGAGCAATTACAATGTGGGAAACTAATCCACAGATGGGCTGGTAATCTTCCAACAAAGCATGCAACATATATTTCAGATCTTGATCGTGTAAAAGCTGGCACCTTGAAATAACACTTGGGTTTCTTAGAAGGCAATGTGATCAGGTTCAAATGCTGTACACAGCTAAACATAATAAGAGATTGGTTGGGTCTCTCTTGATTTCTGGGTTTTGTCATATTCTCCAGTTTCATACTTCTATAAAACCATTATATTAGATTCCAATTCAATGTGTTTAGAGTGCCCTCTACAATAAAATCAATTACGATTGGTAGTTTTCACCCCCACTATTACAAACATGACAGCAGGTATTTGTTTCACACAACTAATATTACTCAAGGGAATGACTTGTGGTATAAAATGAAAACGCTTGTCCATACAAAGTTGGTCCCTTGTGATGCATTCCCATGGTAGTAATATATGTTTGATTACGATGCAATTATTTGTCCTGCTAAATTGAAGTGCTTGTACCACAAACTTATTCACTGCTTTTTTAATTACTCATGAACCATTTTTTGGCTCGTGTGTAATTGATATGGAAACTGTTATTGTTGTTGTATTTGCTTAGTAACCTTTGCACATTTCACGGGAAACATAATTTGAGGCAGGTTTTGGTTATTTGTATTAGCATTCATTTCTTATCTACCGGAAGAAATTCTCATCTTCTAAGAAGCATATCTGTTCCCCCTACCTTCCCCCATAAATTTACAGGGAATGCTCTTCATTGGAGGAGGGGGTTAGGGGAGTGTGTTAGCAGGCTATTTCTTAACTTAGCACTCATGTAATTTGAAGTGCAAATTGATATTGCTGATAGTACAAAGAAATTGCCTCATATTAACCAAGAAATGTGCAAAAGCTTCCCAAGTATCTGTTCAAATGTTCTTTGCCATTATGAGTCGTAAAAAAAAAAAAAGAAAATCTGTAAATTGTTGCTCGTACTATCATAACTGCTTTCCCACTTGACATGACAGTATTTGTCTACCTGGTTACCCTGTAGTTTATTCCGTATAAGCTAAAACAGGATCAAATAATCCAAATTGCAAAGTCTATTATTTATTGAAATGCTTTTAATTGATTATTACTTTCCATACCAGCAGCCTATTATGTACTTTCATCCACTTTTTTTCTCAACAACTTTAGAATTTTTCATCAATAGACGGCTTCTCACAGAAATAACTACTCATTTAAAGTCGTTTCAATACACTTGGACCCTCAAAATACATTTTAGACATGTGTGCGCAGCAGTGACATCGTTTGTCTCATCAATGCAATTCAGATTTGAGTCCCACCGGGCTCTGTGTTTTATGTGAGTAGAGTTGCTCGTTGGTTCTATCTTGTGCTTCGAGGGTTTTTCTCCAGCTTCTCTGGTTTTCCTCAAGCTCCCTCAACAAAAATCACCTTTTAAATTCCAATTTGAATTTCAGTAGATGAAGAGTGCAGAAAAAACTTGGAAGAGTGTGGAAATTTTAGCAAAAAGTGCGGAAATGCTAATTTGCATATTATTATTTATTATAAATATTATTTTGATTATAGTAATTATAATTAATTGTAAAGTTCCCGCTAAATTCACTATATTTTTATAGAGGCATGTGATTGGATGCTTTTTAGACCAATCAAAAGCGTTCATAGAATTAGAACTAGTTCCCAGGCCACTGAAGTAACGTGAGGAACGCCTGGCAGATATTGTCAATCGGCGAAAGAAAACAACATTTTACAGTCGATTTCCAGCCCAAAATGCGATGAATTCCGATAAAAAATTTGCTTATTTGAAGAATTATTGTGTATTCAAGAGCATTGTCAACAGGTTTTCAAGTTTTTCTGTATTTTTCTGGTAAAAAGTGGGGAAAATGTCGAAAAGTGCGGATAACGATAAATAGTGCGATTCGGTGCAATTTTCGGTGCACTTTTTTCAGATGCCCTGACTTTTAAATCTCATTTATTATTTATACTTTTCATTGCAATCCATTTATAAGATAGGTCTCTCTACAGTGGGTGTATCATTCAAATTTTGGCCCAGCAATTAAATACTTGAATAATGTAGAGGTTTTGCAGACAACTATTTCATAAATTGAAGCATTACTCAAGAATGTCAAACACAAGAAACAACAGATTTTCTGTTTTCATTACCACAACAATTTTTGAATTGTTAATTGAGGGAAATAACTTTTATTTCTATTTCTAAACTCAGAATATCTAAGTAATCAAATTTGGGTAATAACTAAATTAATTTTTATTGACTTCTTCTAAAATGTTATATTTATGACTCAGTATTTTTTTATTCATGAAAAGCCAACAAAACGCCACTAGTGAATAGACAACAGGACATAGGCTTCTTTCCAGCTCTTTCTCCATAATGTACTACAAGTTATGATTATAGCTTAGTGATTACCATAGGTTGCAGTTTCATATCAGTCCATATACAGGGACAACAGAGTACATTTTAAAGCTAAGGGTGGGGCTAGTATGCAAATTAAAGGAAAAAAGTGGGGCTGGCTAAGACTATCAAATATTCAAGACCATTATGCAAAACGAAAAGAGTTGAGGGTCTAAGGCCCCCCTGGCTCCACCATCAAAATTTACTTGGCATGTTCCAAGGAACTGTGTCTGAATCACGTTATAGCAGTCTGTTAAGCAGGAAGTAAACAGTTTCTCTCTACGAGCTATTCACTATTACAATTTTAAAGCAAGGTTTTTTCTAACTTAGTGTAGCTAATTTATAGCACATTGTGGTAATTGGAGCTAATTCAAAATGGAGTGTGTGTGTGTGTGAAATTGTGAAGGGACACAATATTTCAATGGATTTTCATAGGTATTTTTAGTCTCATTGGTACATGTTCCTCGTACATAATCTCTCCTGTTCAGGTTGTTTTTGTGATGTGCATTATTTAATTCTTATTGATTGATCCTATCACGATGAGTAATAAAGGCATGGCAGCCAGCCAGGAAACCCTTCCACCAACCCCACCCATACAATATGTTCTCTGTCACTATTGAGAAATAAAAATGTTGAGACGAGGGGGAGGGGTGAAGTACACACATACCAATCATTACATTCGTTTGAGGCATGCTACAAATGACTTGGTTAGTAGTAATAAGACCAAAATATTTATCCTGAAGTTATGGTCATGCAAACTGGATAAACTTTGTATGAACTTTCCATATTCATCTTTTCCTGTGAAGTGAATAGTAACCAAATGCAAGAAATTGAGAATTTGTCTCATCAATTACGTGAAATATTTATATAGCAACTTGCACATTTTTGATTGTCTTGATGTGTCTTGTGAATAACAAGGTGCAACAAGGACTCTTCCACATTAAATGGATATGCAACACTGTCTTGGCCATGATTATTGAAACCAAATAGCAACCTACAGTACTTTGTGGTTGTTTCTTATGTCCAAGCTTTGCTAGCATGCCTCAAACGAATGATCACAAACAACACACACACTTTATTACATTGTCTGTTGTCCTTGATTTGAATGGAGAGATAAAGTTAAACCCAGTTGTAATTGACCAAGGTATAGAGGGATTTTACTTCAAAATGAAACCACCCTTATCCTCTACTGTTTACTAGCCAAGGAGATTAGCAATGAAGGATTTTTCCTCAATTTTCTAGCATATTGCTAGATACCGGTATGCCATTTAAAAACCCTAGTAAAATCCCTCTATTACAAATTGAAAATGTATAATTTTTTTTAGAAGTTTGAACCTTGAAATAACAAATTGAAACATTACCAAAAACTTTTGAAGTTTACAAGTTTTGGAAATATCTTTGAAGACACAAAATGCCAATACAATTGGAGATCATACTTATACAGACTTCAATATTTATTTCAAAGTCAATGATGGTACTTGTAAAAACAAAAAGCTTTACAGTCAATTACAACTGGGTTTAACTCATATGGGGAGGGGTGGGGATCAACTTAAAATGGGGGGAGGGGTTCATGCCTTATACTGGGGGGAGGAGATCACTTATACTGGGGGGAGGGGAAATACAATCAAGGGGGGAGGGTATAACATTATGGGGGGTGGGGGATGTATACTTCTTAGGGGGAGGCGAAATCGTGTGGGCTTTCTGGGAGGATATAATTAACATGCACTTTGTGTCTTAGAATTTTCAGGCATTAATAATGAGGAACTTATGATCTGGAGGTAAGAATCTTGGTTTTTGCTGTTTTAGACTTAGAAATTTTGAAGTGAGTGTGTGGTATGAGTTTTGGACTTAGAAATATCTTACCTTTGAAATTTTCTGACTTGTATCTTGTATATTGTCTGTGTTGTGTTTGAAATAAAGTTTGATTTCAGACTTGGTGGTATTCCTGTGTTTTTTAATGAAGTCCATCTTTACCCTCTCCACGCCCTTTTGGCCCTTACAAAAAAATATCTCCCCGTGGTCCTACCAGTACCAAGTCTCACTACCCCGGTAGACCAGGACCAGGCAGTACTTACTGTCCAGACAAGAGTCATCTTATGAAACCATAACCAGGCGGCTGCTCCGATGGTGAAGATTATCGATAAGGACATCAGACTCTGAACCCCCTACAGGCTCATGAAAGTACCTTGACGGTAAGCCAGCCTTTATACTGAGAGGGTCAGTACAAGTAGGAGACTTATAGAAATAGCCATACCTCACTACCCATAGGTTTTACTGCACAACAGTGATGTATATCTTAGAGTGGTGTGATCAATAAGCTCAAGACGGTATTCAGACTCCCATAAAGTTTATGTGATTTAATATCAAGCCTGGTTTGCGAAGACTAAAATAACAAAGTTTCTAGGCTACTAAACTTGTGAAAAATGAGCTGGTCTATCCCGAAAAGGAAACTACCACCATGCAATTCAATATGAAAAGCTAACCTAGACTTTTAACCCTTCAACATTAAGTTTATGTTTCCCTAGAGGACTAAGGCCTATAATGTATTCAATTAAATATTCATGTATTCTGAGACTGCTAAGGGACTGGGTCTATGAATGTGTTCAATTGAATATTAATATATTCAACCTGCTAAGGGACTGGATCTAATTTATTCATTATTCAATATTAGTTTATTCAATGTCTGCTAAGGGACTGGTCTAAATATTAAGTTATTCAAGGTCTTCTTAGGGGACTTATTTCCACTTATCACATTTGACCATCTTGGCCTCAATCAATCTATGTGACTGTGCCGTTACAGCCAAAAATCCTATTCAAGTAGCGAATCAAGTGACTTTATTAATTTGGTTGAAACTAATTCAATATCCTTTTTTTATGCTGTTATGAGTCAAAATTACTAGAGTGGATTTTGTAGTCTAGAAAAAAAGCCAGCAAAGTGCATAGCTGTATGTTTTGAGGTCAAATGAGCTTTGCCAAGAATGTAGTTCTATTATATGTTTGTCGATCATGCAAGAAATGATTGTTCAGTCTCCTGAGCCAGAGACTCGTGGCTAAAACACATGATTCAAGATCAATTTGGAATTTACAATGATACAAAATCCACTCTCCTAGTTGATTTCTAAGGGACATGGCCTACTATTATTGTTGGACATATTTCTTTAAGTCTCTCGTGCATCTATCTCAAACAAGGCCATGTAGGATGTTTTCAAACCAAATTAAATTTTTGAACTTTTTCAAATTTAGATAATTTTTATGATCCATTTGCATAGTAGATAAGCCTTGGTTGACATGGTTGCACAGTAAAGTTTAAGAACAATTTTAAAGGGAGTCCTATCCTAGTTTAATGTCTTAGCGTTACTTCTTAACTTGTATGACTTTTGAACTGTTCCTAAGTTTATCAAGTTATTTTTCCTAGACTCAGTTTTTCCACCAGCAAAAAACTTCTCAACAGAAGTAAAAGTACCGTAAAAGATTGACATAATGAATTGCAAAGGTTTTTTTTCGTCCATCAATTTTTGAGCAACTACACTACATGCGTCAATATAAACTGTTCAGTCAAATTTCACAATATGTTTTCATGGCCAAGTTGGTATTTTGTGACAAGTTTCAAGTATTTGCCAATGTTTAAGTCATTGAGTATTTGATTTCAAAATGTTTCAATTTTGGACAGCTTGTGCATATATACAAGTGCTTTGGACATAATAATTCATAGTAAAACAACTCTTGGTTTTACTTGTATAGTTGCATTTCATTCTTGATTGTGAGGTATGGTGTTTGGACGCCATTCTCTGATGGCTACCTTATCCTCTATTCATTCATTTCCCTTTTGCCTTATTTGGCTTGGGTTTGTTTGTTTGCACTTTTAGAGTATAATTTCATGATTGACTGCACAGCTGAATTTGTTCATATTAATCATTAAATCTTAATCTTTTGTTGATCAAAAATGTTGGTTGGTGATTCTGATTTTTCAATTTTGAAATTTGATTGCAAATTTTAAGTTTTGTGATATTCAGAGGTTGAAAAGGTGATGCACATAGTGTAGTGTAGTTGCTTTCTCTAATTTTTCAATGCCTTCAATACCATCTTAGTTTGATGATAGTGATTTTGGCTCAAATAATTCAATTAATTTATTAACTTGGATGAATTAATTTTTTTCGAAACATTTGCAAATTTTGCCAACAAAATGTAATTTTTATAGGAATCATACTTTGGATTTTGCCAATATTTTTTTTTAAATGTAGTATGATAGCAGATTTAAGTAAGACCTCAGTTTCTGAAAATGGGTAAGATTTGAAGATATATTTTGATCCGTTTTGTGTTTACTCAATACATTACTGCAGGATACCAGTTCTTTTCATTAATAATTTTCAAGTTGAATTATTTTGATCCATTTTTGAATTATTTTTGAATTATTAATCATAGTTATTTTGTTTCATGATTTTTCTTTTCTTTTTCATTTCTTTCTATTTTTCTTCTAATTTTTGGATGGTATTCATTCATTCAAATTTTATTAAGTTTTGCAAACATTCTTAGTGAAAGAAATTGTCAGGTATTTATTTAGCAGTATTTTTAGAATTTAGAAAAAACTGAGGTCTTATTTTGCTGGTGAAAAAACTTATTAAATTACAATCCTATGATAGAACCTTGAACATCAGTCTAGCCGAACATCATTCTACTTAAGATTAGATCACCTAGAAATGATTCAACTCCTAGTCTTCCCAGGCTGATAATCTACTTTATGGAAGTCTGAATGGTGTCTTATACACACCTATTGAGCACATCACCCCAAAGTATCACTGCTGTACACACCCATGAATAGTAAGATATGGCTATTTCTGCTCCTACTTGCACTAACCTTCACAGTGACTGGCATTTACACCGTCAGCGCACTAACATGAAATCTGCAGAGGACCATCACCTGGTATCCTTACCGTCAACCTTCATCACCGGAGCAGTCGTCTGATCACAGCCTCAGGGTTAGACTCTGCCGAGAGCAGCAATGTTGTACCACCTTTAATGGTTTCCTGGTCTGGTGGGGCAGCTTCTGTTTGGTACTGGCAGGACCTCGTGGGAGGTATCAAGTGTATTTCATTTTTCTGGTGTACAAATAATAAATGATAATGATATTAGATATAGGAGAGTGTTTCTTCTAACTAGCAGAGTTCTCAGTAAAATTTGAAGCAAAGAAATGAAATCAGTAGCCAGTTAGAATGAAAATTAAATCAGTGCCAGTACCATAAAATATTCCTTGGATTTGATCAACCAAGAATTTCCTCATGTTTTGTAACTCTACTGAGAACTCTTGACTAGTCTTTAAAATGTGTTAATGATTTGGTATAGTAATCTTTGAATTGAATGTCCAATTGAATGTTAGTCTCCTAGTGCAACACTCTCCTATATCTAATATCTGTGGGTAGAGGACTGGCCTTTGACCTATTTCATAATGACATCAGAGGTGAACAATGAGAGAAATTTAAATTACTTTTATAATTTTTTCTGACTTTTTAATAAGATTTTTAAATCAGAAAAAGTTGATGGTTTTGGTGTATTTTCTTTTCAAAATAGCAATTTGTTTTGGTTGATGATGTCATTAAGAAATAAGTCACTAAATAAAAGTATTATCTTTTGAAATAACAAATGATTTGTTTTCCATATCAAAATGAATGAAAACATTATTACCATATAATTTATGGCATGAACTATTTTTAATAACCTATATTGTGGTCATTTGAATTTTGTTTTGTTGTTGTTGTCTTGACCTTTAAAAATAGGAATTTTTGTAAAGCCTAACTTCTAAAATAATGAAGAAAATTTATTTTTAAATTGTTTTTCATTGTAGCTGTTGCACAGCTCTAATTTAATTTGGCCAGTCCTCTACCTTTTTTTATTGGAATTTCTAAATTTTTTCTTTGAAAATTCTTTCTTTTGAAATTCCAACATGAAGCCTAGGAGAGATTTTTGAATTTATTTGAAATAGCTCTTTTCTTTGTCATTTTATTGAAAATTGTTTTCAATTTTAGAAGTTTCTAGACAGCAAAAAAAAAAATTTTTAAACTTCAAATTCCCTCTTAATGCTACATGTTGGAATTTCCTAGAATATAATTTGATTTTTTCCTTTTTTTTTTTTTTTACGGTATCTTTCCTATTTTATTTTTTAAATCCCTATAGACAATCCTTTTTTTTAATTCCTAGATATATATTCTAATTTCCTGTTTCATTTTTTGTTGTCAGCATTCAATCCTTTTCCTGGTAGATATATCACAGCTTCTTATCTTCAGTACTGATGGACTGGATCTTGATGTTGCTGCATCATCTGCAGGGGCGGATCCAGGAATTTTCAAAAGGGGGGGCCGGACAGGATCAAATTAGGGGCGTAGCGTGGCCATTTTGATAAGACACCTAAAAAATCGCCGAAGCAAAAAAAAAAAAAAAAAACGTGGCGCACTACAATGTTGACACTGTTCCATAAATTATTACCAAGTTTTAACACATTAATTTCAAAAGGGGGGCCGGATAGGATCAAATTAAAATATAAAATAAATTTCCTTAATGCATGAGGCAGTAGAAAAGCAAAAAAAAACAAAAACCGGCAGCTAAAGAGGGGGCCGCGGCCCCCCCGGCCCCCCCCTAAATCCGCCCCTGATCTGACAAGGCTTTGCAGCACAACAGCTTGCTTGATGTGAGTATGACAGAACTGTGACACCTGAAAAGACAGAATGGGGCAATTAAATCTCTGACAATTGTTTCCAAACACAGTTTCAATGATCCAGGAGCAATCTTCCTGGTTGTTCCTTTTTGTACAATCTCTACGATAACATATCATGGAATATTCCACTCATCACTTGTATTTTGTTAGTAAACACTCTCACCTAAAGGCTCATGTGTGTGTACTGGAAAATCCCTGGGGGTGTACTCCCTTTGTTCAAGTGGCAGTCCTCATAAGGACCTTGAGTTTTCAAAACAGACTGCCAATAAACCTTTTTTGCTTTCCAATTTTAGACCATGTGTCATGTAATTTGTGGGTAACAAAATGAGCAATGGACTGGTCCAAGTTGCAAAAACTAATTTACTCCATCACATGAAAGAGCAACATACACCAAGTCTACTGACCAAGTTTCAGGGTGTTAGACTTTATAGAAATAATGATAGGAGCATTCAAACCCTGTCACTATTACAAACAAATCTATGGTGTCCAGCCAAACCATCCAGCCACACATACATTTTCTTTCCTTTTATATCATAATTTCATTTCAGTTTTTTCGAGGGTACCACTTACAGGCTGTACATGTACATGTCACATGATTGCAGCCATGACAGGAAGCAGGAACAATTGAATCTGGTCTAATCTGATTTACATGAGAAAGAATTCAGGTTTCTAGGAGAAAAAGACTCTATTGATGTGCCTCCTGTGATGGCAGCCAGTGGCTAACAAACCTGTGGCCCTTGCTACATGATTGAATTGGAATTTAGAAGTTGATTTTTGCAGAGGAAGGAAAACCCAAGAACCCAGAAAAAACCCTCTAAGCATAGAAGAGACCCTACTAGAAACTCTACTCACATATGCCACTGAGACTCCCAGGATACATTGGTGAGAGGTGAGTGTTCTCATCGCTACGTCACCCGTGCTTCCCATTTTGTTATTAATCCAAACTTCCTTCAACCTTTCAATTCTTACTCATTTTTATGTTCTCTTTCTTATCATGGGGTTTGTTTGTGAATTAAATCAAATGTGAGAAACTTATTTCCAGTCCCTTGCTTGTTTTGTTATCGGCGAATAAGATTTTTTTGCATTGCATCCATATTCATGTGCCTTCTCAAGGGCAACTGTCAAACAAAGAACTGATACTCTAGGGAATGACACATGGTTTGAAATGGGAAAACATTACCCCAAAGCTAAAAGATCTATACGAAGGCAGCATCCCTTCCAACCCTGGGTGGAAAATACAAGTGAGCTGTGAGATATTCCATGGTATGCCACTCAAAACCATTGTTTAACTAGCATGTATCCAAAAGCTCAACTTACATGTCTGTCATGTATGGACTGGCCAGAGCTTGACAGCATCAATACATTCAAATGTGGCTTGACTAAAGTTAGCTGACAAGCTGATGGAAACAAAAAAACAATATCGTTAATCATTATGTTTTGAGATGTACATGTATTAGTTTGGATTAATAACAAAAATACTACAGTGTTACAAAATACTCCAGTTTAGAGTTCTCTGTTGCTCAGGGTTAGCCTCAATTTTGTGTAGAATATTCATGTGTTCCAGTGAAGGTCCTTGGAATTTCAAAGTGTTTGTATTGTTGAAGTTGTGCATTCTTTACTTTACCGTTGTAATCAAGGAACACAGCGGTATTGTACAAATTGGAAAATGGTCTATTACAGCAGTGTTTGGTAGAGGGGCAAGATGTAAAACAATCAATCTTGAAAGTACTTAGTGACATCAGTTTCAAACCCTTGAATATATTGCAACTATAATGTATTAATATACATACCTGATGATCAGCGATAAGCTGCCCATGGGAATATCATAAAGGAACCAAAGAAACTGAGCAGAGCTTGACAGCATACATTCGTATGTAGCTTGACTAAAGTGACTGACAAGCTGGTGAAAACAAGAAATGAATACCATTTAGCAAAATGTTTTCATAACATGGATCACAAACAGTGCAAAATACAGTAACCTGGCAATCAACTGCCAATAGCCACCTTCTATTGGGGGAATACGATAATTGGCAATACTGTACTTGTACTTTAATACTGTCATGTTCAGGAGTGGGGTGGGGGACGTTATGTGAAAGGGGTGGAGATGCTTGTCATGCCTTTTAGGGGTTAATTTCTATTTGTTACTTTTTAGGGTGTTAAAACAAACAAAAAACTAATTAAAATGTGGCAAAATTAGTATCACTTTGGTGCCATGGTGGCATAGTGGTTTACCGCTCACCCTGTGGCCTGCGTTAAAGCCCCAAGCTTGGGCTGGATCATATGTGAGTTGGGTTTATTTGATGTGTTGTTCTCTCCCTTGCCATGAGGGTTTTTTCTCCAGGTGCTCCAGTTTTCCTCCCTCCATAAAAATCAACATGTGAGTTGAGTGTTGTATGTTGTAAATAGAGAATGTAGTGGTAGTGTGTGTGGAGTGAACCTCAACATTTCCAACAAGCATCCCCCCCCCCTTTCATATATAGTAATCCCCCTACCAGGGGTGGGGTGTAAAACAACCAATGACATCAGTTTGAAACCCTTGAATATTTGTCCAATATACATGCAATACATTAATACATACCTGCAATATCAATTGTAAAGGAACCAAGAAACTGAACAGAGCTTGACAGCATCAATACATTCAAATGTGGCTTGACTAAAGTGGCTGATGAGAACAAACAACAAATACCAATAAACAAAATGTTTTGAGATGTATTGTTTGGTGCACACAAATAACCTTGTCACAGTCAGTGGGGAGGGGAGGAGGAAATAAATGGTAATCAAGTATGTATACTTAGTCACACATCAGTTTCAAATGCTCAATATAGACCCCATGCAGCATGTTGGAATGCAGCTCAATTTGGAGGACAAAACAATAGGTTCCAATTCTCAGGAGATTGACATTCTTTTGTTTTGTCCTCCAAATTGAGCTGCTTCAACGTCATGTGAAAGGGGTCTATACCTGGTTGCAAAAACATTGTTGGGTTTAAAAAAGAATGTAGAAGCTGATTTATTCAATTCAAGATATGCAGTTGGCATGTATCCAGCTGATGTAGAAATTGAGAGAATACACCTAATTGCAAGACCGTTGTCACATAGAAATGAAAAATATGAATTAATTATTTTTGCAAAACAGATGTAATTATTTCACTGTTTTGAAGGTATAGACTGACATTCCTGAGATTACCTTGTTGGTATATACTAAAACAGTTATTCCCATCAATCTAGGGGGCCTTGGAATATTATTTGTTATTTTTTATTCTTATATGACAAGGTTCTCACAATCAGGTGTATGTACATCTGTAGTAAATTTACCACATATCAAACTTGTTCTTACTTTGTATTGTCAAACTTTCAGAACACTGTTCAGCCCTTCTACTATGGTTTTACAATGTAACAGTGCATGATCATTACATTTCTACCATATGCATCTAATTAACATATTTCCCATGCACCAGTTTGGTCTCACTCAGCTTCTACATTCTATGTTTTGAAGCCAACAATGATTTTGCAATTAGGTAAACATACCCCAACAGAATCCATTATTAGTACATACCTCTGATAATCAGTACTTGCTGGTGAGTGTTAAACAAACTATCTTGATATAATTCAGGTCAATACCCATAGTCTATATTGTTATGAAGGTCACAGGGTCATCATACATCAACAAGGTGAGTCTATATCGTTATCAAGTGTTTTTTCTTCTTGTTTTAGTGCAGTAAATCCATCATTACCAGATTGATACTGGACTATTCCATGGTTAGCTTGCTGGTTGGTGAGTATATATTGGTTAGAGTCGAGCATAACCACCCATCTTGTTACAGGTTCACTGGACAGCTTTATGTAGAGTTGTACGTGTAATTTATACCTCTGAAACTGCAATACAAACAAAGATAAGTCATTAGGACATTAATATTTTGGGTTTTAGTGGTTCTAACGAGGAAGGGTTTCACGAACCAAGTTTCGTATAACGATCAAAACCAAAATTTCAAAATATGTACAAAAAAATGGAAATATAGTCAAGATTAACTCACACACTGTTTCAAAAGTTCCTTTAAATTACATATTAATGGTAAATTGAATTGTTTTTTGTCAGGTAAAGTGTATTTCTGAGGATTCAAAGTCAACACGTGTTCTTGACTGTCATGGCGGACGAGACGAACAGAACACATGTTGAAACTGGAAAAAAATACGAAAAAACGAAAGAGGAGCGCAGAAAAACCGCATAATTCTTACCTTTGATAGCTGTCGTGTCTTTCTCAGTCTGTTAGGTGGAGAAGGAGCTAATAATCATTTTTGTTCTTGTGTATTTTCTTCGTGTTTGACACACGATAAAAAATCACATCCATCGCGATCAACGTCTTGTTACAAATGTCTAGAAACACCATGCGACACAGGGATCCCAACCTAAACTAGAACATTTTGGGCCGAAAAATAACAAAAATTTCACATTTTTTTCCAATATTATTTACTCATAATGTTAAGGATTGGTAGGAAAGGCCATTTAAAGGCTCAATAAAGCATAAAACCCCGAAAAAAGGCCTTTTTTAGGCCAAAAATCATAATATGCTAATTAGTCACGTGACATGTCACGTGACCCCCAATTTTGTGTTATTTTTCCATTTTTTTTTCCATTTTTGAAGAAAAAATTTTTTTGAGGGGGTTAGGGTAATTTGGTTTTATTTGATATTGTATTTAATAACACAGTTTATAATAAAAGAACATTAAATTCTTCTTGTCTTTATGTGTGTGAATCCCATGAAAACAGAAAACGAGAAAAATAGAACATACCCTTTAATAGTACACCCAGACACAACAATGAACAAACAAAGATTTCAAGACGCATGCAGCGTCAACATTTTTTTATTACACTTTAACTCGTGTTGTATCGTCACTTCACACGAAGCCGCATCTGCACGAGCAATATTTCCTTGATAAGATTTATTTGCTCGTGTAGACGAGATAAAGATATTGGAGGCACAACCGAAACTTGTCCAGGAAAACTTGTTCATCATCTACACAAGCAAGAAAATCTTATCAATAGAGAATGTTAAAGAAAACTTGTTGATCATCTATACGAGCACTGAAAATCGTGAAGGATAAAAGGACAAAATGCTTGTGTACAAGCGGTTTTATGTCAAACATCTTGTCGCAAGACATCACGCACATCCGTTTGCTGGATAAGTTATGCGCATAAATATTCTGTCTTTTATTTTAGTATGAATGAGCGTTGTCAAGCGTACAATAAAATAATTACTCAAGGGAATAAAGCGAGTTCTAAAAAGTCTAGCACTTTGATAACATATTGTTTTAGGTTTTGAGTGTATTCTTTTCACGCGGCCGAGTTTCGTGTTTTTGTCACGTCGTTCCCTTGAGCATTATCCATTTCTTTCATAGAAATAACATTCTTCTCATAAAGCAAAAAGAAGCCGTAAAGAATATAGCACTTTATGAATAAATGCCTTTATTAGCTTCATTAATTGTTTATTGTTCATTTGTCAATCTCTTGAGTATTACGTCTTTCTTTCTTTCTTATCCTGAAAATGAGCAAAACAGGAAAATACAAAAGAAATCACAGCTTTTCTTGTAGGAATGTGTGGTATTTCTTTTGTTTTATCCTGCTACTAGACGCTCTTATCGGCTTTGTTGTATGTGTATTGGGGGAGGGGGGGGAGTGGGAGGACCATCGAGTTGTGTGGTAGACTTTGGTGAGAAGGATAGGGGTGGAGAAGGGGTGTGGTTGATGTGTATGGGGAGGGTGATGTGGGATGGTAGGACAAGGCATGAATGGACGACTTTTTTTTGATAAAACAAAATTTAATTTTGAGACTTTATTTTTCATTTCATACATTTATTATTTATATTTACTTCGACCCCACGTTTTGTTTCTCACATTTCACTTTTTTCCTTTTCTTTCATTTTTCTCTTTATTCCTAAATATTTAACTTACTGTTTTTCAGTTTCTTCACTTCTTTTAACCATTTCTTTCTTTTTTCTTTCTTTTTTCTATTTTCCTATCTACTCTTTACTATTTTCTTCTCCTTTCTTGATTTCTTTCTTCTTTTCTTCTGTCATCGATCATCTGCAGAAAGTAATAAACAGAGCAACAACAAAAATTAACTCTTTTTTTCTCAGGAATACATGGTTCAATATATGATGTATTCTATTAGGGTTAGGGTTAGGGTTAGGGTTAGAGAATAGTTAAGGTTAGGGCAACAAGAATAGTTAATCCACTATTCTTGCCCTATTTTACCCAAAATCATTTTTGGGCCAGATACTTACCGAGAGGGTTCCATCTTCGCAGGGACTAACATCTGGGTCATTTGCTATTGATTTCTGTGAAAAAGAGACAAAACTTCAGCAAGTTCCAAAATTGCAATTTTTACCCACCCCTGGGTAAGGCACTAGTTTTGCACTATTTTAGCCAAAATGGTTTTTGGGCCAGATACTTACCGAGAGGGTCCCTTCTTCGCAGGCACTAACTTCTGGATGATTTCCTATTGATTTCTCTGAAAAAGAGACAAAACTTCAGCAACTTCCAAAATTGCAATTTTTACCCACCCCTGGGTAAGGCACTAGTTTTGCACTATTTTAGCCAAAATGGTTTTTGGGCCAGATACTTACCGAGAGGGTCCCTTCTTCGCAGGCACTAACTTCTGGATGATTTCCTATTGATTTCTGTGAAAAAGAGACAAAACTTCAGCAAGTTCCAAAATTGCAATTTTTACCCACCCCTGGGTAAGGCACTAGTTTTGCACTATTTTAGCCAAAATGGTTTTTGGGCCAGATACTTACCGAGAGGGTCCCTTCTTCGCAGGCACTAACTTCTGGATGATTTGCTATTGATTTCTGTGAAAAAGAGACAAAACTTCAGCAAGTTCCAAAATTGCAATTTTTACCCACCCCTGGGTAAGGCACTAGTTTTGCACTATTTTAGCCAAAATGGTTTTTGGGCCAGATACTTACCGAGAGGGTCCCTTCTTCGCAGGCACTAACTTCTGGATGATTTGCTATTGATTTCTATGAAAAAGAGTCAAAACTTCAGCAAGTTCCAAAATTGCAATTTTTACCCACCCCTGGGTAAGGCACTAGTTTTGCACTATTTTAGCCAAAATGGTTTTTGGGCCAGATACTTACCGAGAGGGTCCCTTCTTCGCAGGCACTAACTTCTGGATGATTTCCTATTGATTTCTGTGAAAAAGAGACAAAACTTCAGCAACTTCCAAAATTGCAATTTTTACCCACCCCTGGGTAAGGCACTAGTTTTGCACTATTTTAGCCAAAATGGTTTTTGGGCCAGATACTTACCGAGAGGGTCCCTTCTTCGCAGGCACTAACTTCTGGATGATTTGCTATTCATTTCTGTGAAAAAGAGACAAAACTTCAGCAAGTTCCAAAATTGCAATTTTTACCCACCCCTGGGTAAGGCACTAGTTTTGCACTATTTTAGCCAAAATGGTTTTTGGGCCAGATACTTACCGAGAGGGTCCCTTCTTCGCAGGCACTAACTTCTGGATGATTTCCTATTGATTTCTGTGAAAAAGAGACAAAACTTCAGCAAGTTCCAAAATTGCAATTTTTACCCACCCCTGGGTAAGGCACTAGTTTTGCACTATTTTAGCCAAAATGGTTTTTGGGCCAGATACTTACCGAGAGGGTCCCTTCTTCGCAGGCACTAACTTCTGGATGATTTCCTATTGATTTCTGTGAAAAAGAGACAAAACTTCAGCAAGTTCCAAAATTTCAATTTTTACCCACCCCTGGGTAAGGCACTAGTTTTGCACTATTTTAGCCAAAATGGTTTTTGGGCCAGATACTTACCGAGAGGGTTCCATCTTCGCAGGGACTAACATCTGGGTGATTTGCTATTGATTTCTGTGAAAAAGAGACAAAACTTCAGCAACTTCCAAAATTGCAATTTTTACCCACCCCTGGTTAATCCACTGTTGTTGCACTATTTTAGCCAAAATCATTTTTGGGCCAGATACTTACCGAGAGGGTTCCATCTTCGCAGGGACTAACATCTGGGTGATTTGCTATTGATTTCTGTGAAAAAGAGACAAAACTTCAGCAACTTCTAAAATTGCAATTTTTACCCACCCCTGGTTAATCCACTGTTGTTGCACTATTTTAGCCAAAATCATTTTTGGGCCAGATACTTACCGAGAGGGTTCCATCTTCGCAGGGACTAACGTCTGGATGATTTCCTATTGATTTCTGTGAAAAAGAGACAAAACTTCAGCAACTTCTAAAATTGCAATTTTTACCCACCCCTGGTTAATCCACTGTTGTTGCACTATTTTAGCCAAAATGGTTTTTGGGCCAGATACTTACCGAGAGGGTTCCATCTTCGCAGGGACTAACGTCTGGATGATTTGCTATTGATTTCTGTGAAAAAGAGACAAAACTTCAGCAACTTCTAAAATTGCAATTTTTACCCACCCCTGGTTAATCCACTGTTGTTGCACTATTTTAGCCAAAATCATTTTTGGGCCAGATACTTACCGAGAGGGTTCCATCTTCGCAGGGACTAACGTCTGGATGATTTGCTATTGATTTCTGTGAAAAAGAGACAAAACTTCAGCAACTTCTAAAATTGCAATTTTTACCCACCCCTGGTTAATCCACTGTTGTTGCACTATTTTAGCCAAAATCATTTTTGGGCCAGATACTTACCGAGAGGGTTCCATCTTCGCAGGGACTAACATCTTGGTGATTTGCTATTGATTTCTGTGAAAAAGAGACAAAACTTCAGCAACTTCCAAAATTGCAATTTTTACCCACCCCTGGTTAATCCACTGTTGTTGCACTATTTTAGCCAAAATCATTTTTGGGCCAGATACTTACCGAGAGGGTTCCATCTTCGCAGGGACTAACATCTGGGTGATTTGCTATTGATTTCTGTGAAAAAGAGACAAAACTTCAGCAACTTCCAAAATTGCAATTTTTACCCACCCCTGGTTAATCCACTGTTGTTGCACTATTTTAGCCAAAATCATTTTTGGGCCAGATACTTACCGAGAGGGTTCCATCTTCGCAGGGACTAACATCTGGGTGATTTGCTATTGATTTCTGTGAAAAAGAGACAAAACTTCAGCAACTTCCAAAATTGCAATTTTTACCCACCCCTGGGTAAGGCACTAGTTTTGCAATATTTTAACCAAAATGGTTTTTGGGCCAGATACTTACCGAGAGGGTTCCTTCTTCGCAGGCACTAACTTCTGGATGATTTCCTATTGATTTCTGTGAAAAAGAGACAAAACTTCAGCAAATTCCAAAATTGCAATTTTTACCCACCCCTGGGTAAGGCACTAGTTTTGCACTATTTTAGCCAAAATGGTTTTTGGGCCAGATACTTACCGAGAGGGTCCCTTCTTCGCAGGCACTAACTTCTGGATGATTTGCTATTGATTTCTGTGAAAAAGAGACAAAACTTCAGCAAGTTCCAAAATTTCAATTTTTACCCACCCCTGGGTAAGGCACTAGTTTTGCACTATTTTAGCCAAAATGGTTTTTGGGCCAGATACTTACCGAGAGGGTCCCTTCTTCGCAGGCACTAACATCTGGATGATTTCCTATTGATTTCTGTGAAAAAGAGACAAAACTTCAGCAAGTTCTAAAATTGCAATTTTTACCCACCCCTGGGTAAGGCACTAGTTTTGCACTATTTTAGCCGAAATGGTTTTTGGGCCAGATACTTACCGAGAGGGTCCCTTCTTCGCAGGCACTAACTTCTGGATGATTTCCTATTGATTTCTGTGAAAAAGAGACAAAACTTCAGCAAGTTCCAAAATTGCAATTTTTACCCACCCCTGGGTAAGGCACTAGTTTTGCACTATTTTAGCCAAAATGGTTTTTGGGCCAGATACTTACCGAGAGGGTCCCTTCTTCGCAGGCACTAACTTCTGGATGATTTCCTATTGATTTCTGTGAAAAAGAGACAAAACTTCAGCAAGTTCCAAAATTGCAATTTTTACCCACCCCTGGGTAAGGCACTAGTTTTGCACTATTTTAGCCAAAATGGTTTTTGGGCCAGATACTTACCGAGAGGGTCCCTTCTTCGCAGGCACTAACTTCTGGATGATTTCCTATTGATTTCTGTGAAAAAGAGACAAAACTTCAGCAAGTTCCAAAATTGCAATTTTTACCCACCCCTGGGTAAGGCACTAGTTTTGCACTATTTTAGCCAAAATGGTTTTTGGGCCAGATACTTACCGAGAGGGTCCCTTCTTCGCAGGCACTAACTTCTGGATGATTTGCTATTGATTTCTGTGAAAAAGAGACAAAACTTCAGCAAGTTCCAAAATTGCAATTTTTACCCACCCCTGGGTAAGGCACTAGTTTTGCACTATTTTAGCCAAAATGGTTTTTGGGCCAGATACTTACCGAGAGGGTCCCTTCTTCGCAGGCACTAACTTCTGGATGATTTCCTATTGATTTCTGTGAAAAAGAGACAAAACTTCAGCAAGTTCCAAAATTGCAATTTTTACCCACCCCTGGGTAAGGCACTAGTTTTGCACTATTTTAGCCAAAATGCTTTTTGGGCCAGATACTTACCGAGAGGGTCCCTTCTTCGCAGGCACTAACTTCTGGATGATTTCCTATTGATTTCTGTGAAAAAGAGACAAAACTTCAGCAACTTCCAAAATTGCAATTTTTACCCACCCCTGGGTAAGGCACTAGTTTTGCACTATTTTAGCCAAAATGGTTTTTGGGCCAGATACTTACCGAGAGGGTCCCTTCTTCGCAGGCACTAACTTCTGGATGATTTGCTATTCATTTCTGTGAAAAAGAGACAAAACTTCAGCAAGTTCCAAAATTGCAATTTTTACCCACCCCTGGGTAAGGCACTAGTTTTGCACTATTTTAGCCAAAATGGTTTTTGGGCCAGATACTTACCGAGAGGGTCCCTTCTTCGCAGGCACTAACTTCTGGATGATTTCCTATTGATTTCTGTGAAAAAGAGACAAAACTTCAGCAAGTTCCAAAATTGCAATTTTTACCCACCCCTGGGTAAGGCACTAGTTTTGCACTATTTTAGCCAAAATGGTTTTTGGGCCAGATACTTACCGAGAGGGTCCCTTCTTCGCAGGCACTAACTTCTGGATGATTTGCTATTGATTTCTGTGAAAAAGAGACAAAACTTCAGCAAGTTCCAAAATTTCAATTTTTACCCACCCCTGGGTAAGGCACTAGTTTTGCACTATTTTAGCCAAAATGGTTTTTGGGCCAGATACTTACCGAGAGGGTTCCATCTTCGCAGGGACTAACATCTGGGTGATTTGCTATTGATTTCTGTGAAAAAGAGACAAAACTTCAGCAACTTCCAAAATTGCAATTTTTACCCACCCCTGGTTAATCCACTGTTGTTGCACTATTTTAGCCAAAATCATTTTTGGGCCAGATACTTACCGAGAGGGTTCCATCTTCGCAGGGACTAACATCTGGGTGATTTGCTATTGATTTCTGTGAAAAAGAGACAAAACTTCAGCAACTTCTAAAATTGCAATTTTTACCCACCCCTGGTTAATCCACTGTTGTTGCACTATTTTAGCCAAAATCATTTTTGGGCCAGATACTTACCGAGAGGGTTCCATCTTCGCAGGGACTAACGTCTGGATGATTTCCTATTGATTTCTGTGAAAAAGAGACAAAACTTCAGCAACTTCTAAAATTGCAATTTTTACCCACCCCTGGTTAATCCACTGTTGTTGCACTATTTTAGCCAAAATGGTTTTTGGGCCAGATACTTACCGAGAGGGTTCCATCTTCGCAGGGACTAACGTCTGGATGATTTGCTATTGATTTCTGTGAAAAAGAGACAAAACTTCAGCAACTTCTAAAATTGCAATTTTTACCCACCCCTGGTTAATCCACTGTTGTTGCACTATTTTAGCCAAAATCATTTTTGGGCCAGATACTTACCGAGAGGGTTCCATCTTCGCAGGGACTAACGTCTGGATGATTTGCTATTGATTTCTGTGAAAAAGAGACAAAACTTCAGCAACTTCTAAAATTGCAATTTTTACCCACCCCTGGTTAATCCACTGTTGTTGCACTATTTTAGCCAAAATCATTTTTGGGCCAGATACTTACCGAGAGGGTTCCATCTTCGCAGGGACTAACATCTTGGTGATTTGCTATTGATTTCTGTGAAAAAGAGACAAAACTTCAGCAACTTCCAAAATTGCAATTTTTACCCACCCCTGGTTAATCCACTGTTGTTGCACTATTTTAGCCAAAATCATTTTTGGGCCAGATACTTACCGAGAGGGTTCCATCTTCGCAGGGACTAACATCTGGGTGATTTGCTATTGATTTCTGTGAAAAAGAGACAAAACTTCAGCAACTTCCAAAATTGCAATTTTTACCCACCCCTGGTTAATCCACTGTTGTTGCACTATTTTAGCCAAAATCATTTTTGGGCCAGATACTTACCGAGAGGGTTCCATCTTCGCAGGGACTAACATCTGGGTGATTTGCTATTGATTTCTGTGAAAAAGAGACAAAACTTCAGCAACTTCCAAAATTGCAATTTTTACCCACCCCTGGGTAAGGCACTAGTTTTGCAATATTTTAACCAAAATGGTTTTTGGGCCAGATACTTACCGAGAGGGTCCCTTCTTCGCAGGCACTAACTTCTGGATGATTTGCTATTGATTTCTGTGAAAAAGAGACAAAACTTCAGCAAGTTCCAAAATTGCAATTTTTACCCACCCCTGGGTAAGGCACTAGTTTTGCACTATTTTAGCCAAAATGGTTTTTGGGCCAGATACTTACCGAGAGGGTCCCTTCTTCGCAGGCACTAACTTCTGGATGATTTCCTATTGATTTCTGTGAAAAAGAGACAAAACTTCAGCAAGTTCCAAAATTGCAATTTTTACCCACCCCTGGGTAAGGCACTAGTTTTGCACTATTTTAGCCAAAATGGTTTTTGGGCCAGATACTTACCGAGAGGGTTCCATCTTCGCAGGGACTAACATCTGGGTGATTTGCTATTGATTTCTGTGAAAAAGAGACAAAACTTCAGCAACTTCCAAAATTGCAATTTTTACCCACCCTTGGTTAATCCACTGTTGTTGCACTATTTTAGCCAAAATCATTTTTGGGCCAGATACTTACCGAGAGGGTTCCATCTTCGCAGGGACTAACATCTGGGTGATTTGCTATTGATTTCTGTGAAAAAGAGACAAAACTTCAGCAACTTCTAAAATTGCAATTTTTACCCACCCCTGGTTAATCCACTGTTGTTGCACTATTTTAGCCAAAATCATTTTTGGGCCAGATACTTACCGAGAGGGTTCCATCTTCGCAGGGACTAACGTCTGGATGATTTCCTATTGATTTCTGTGAAAAAGAGACAAAACTTCAGCAACTTCTAAAATTGCAATTTTTACCCACCCCTGGTTAATCCACTGTTGTTGCACTATTTTAGCCAAAATGGTTTTTGGGCCAGATACTTACCGAGAGGGTTCCATCTTCGCAGGGACTAACGTCTGGATGATTTGCTATTGATTTCTGTGAAAAAGAGACAAAACTTCAGCAACTTCTAAAATTGCAATTTTTACCCACCCCTGGTTAATCCACTGTTGTTGCACTATTTTAGCCAAAATCATTTTTGGGCCAGATACTTACCGAGAGGGTTCCATCTTCGCAGGGACTAACGTCTGGATGATTTGCTATTGATTTCTGTGAAAAAGAGACAAAACTTCAGCAACTTCTAAAATTGCAATTTTTACCCACCCCTGGTTAATCCACTGTTGTTGCACTATTTTAGCCAAAATCATTTTTGGGCCAGATACTTACCGAGAGGGTTCCATCTTCGCAGGGACTAACATCTTGGTGATTTGCTATTGATTTCTGTGAAAAAGAGACAAAACTTCAGCAACTTCCAAAATTGCAATTTTTACCCACCCCTGGTTAATCCACTGTTGTTGCACTATTTTAGCCAAAATCATTTTTGGGCCAGATACTTACCGAGAGGGTTCCATCTTCGCAGGGACTAACATCTGGGTGATTTGCTATTGATTTCTGTGAAAAAGAGACAAAACTTCAGCAACTTCCAAAATTGCAATTTTTACCCACCCCTGGTTAATCCACTGTTGTTGCACTATTTTAGCCAAAATCATTTTTGGGCCAGATACTTACCGAGAGGGTTCCATCTTCGCAGGGACTAACATCTGGGTGATTTGCTATTGATTTCTGTGAAAAAGAGACAAAACTTCAGCAACTTCCAAAATTGCAATTTTTACCCACCCCTGGGTAAGGCACTAGTTTTGCAATATTTTAACCAAAATGGTTTTTGGGCCAGATACTTACCGAGAGGGTCCCTTCTTCGCAGGCACTAACTTCTGGATGATTTGCTATTGATTTCTGTGAAAAAGAGACAAAACTTCAGCAAGTTCCAAAATTGCAATTTTTACCCACCCCTGGGTAAGGCACTAGTTTTGCACTATTTTAGCCAAAATGGTTTTTGGGCCAGATACTTACCGAGAGGGTCCCTTCTTCGCAGGCACTAACTTCTGGATGATTTCCTATTGATTTCTGTGAAAAAGAGACAAAACTTCAGCAAGTTCCAAAATTGCAATTTTTACCCACCCCTGGGTAAGGCACTAGTTTTGCACTATTTTAGCCAAAATGGTTTTTGGGCCAGATACTTACCGAGAGGGTTCCTTCTTCGCAGGCACTAACTTCTGGATGATTTCCTATTGATTTCTGTGAAAAAGAGACAAAACTTCAGCAAATTCCAAAATTGCAATTTTTACCCACCCCTGGGTAAGGCACTAGTTTTGCACTATTTTAGCCAAAATGGTTTTTGGGCCAGATACTTACCGAGAGGGTCCCTTCTTCGCAGGCACTAACTTCTGGATGATTTGCTATTGATTTCTGTGAAAAAGAGACAAAACTTCAGCAAGTTCCAAAATTGCAATTTTTACCCACCCCTGGGTAAGGCACTAGTTTTGCACTATTTTAGCCAAAATGGTTTTTGGGCCAGATACTTACCGAGAGGGTCCCTTCTTCGCAGGCACTAACATCTGGATGATTTCCTATTGATTTCTGTGAAAAAGAGACAAAACTTCAGCAAGTTCTAAAATTGCAATTTTTACCCACCCCTGGGTAAGGCACTAGTTTTGCACTATTTTAGCCGAAATGGTTTTTGGGCCAGATACTTACCGAGAGGGTCCCTTCTTCGCAGGCACTAACTTCTGGATGATTTCCTATTGATTTCTGTGAAAAAGAGACAAAACTTCAGCAAGTTCCAAAATTGCAATTTTTACCCACCCCTGGGTAAGGCACTAGTTTTGCACTATTTTAGCCAAAATGGTTTTTGGGCCAGATACTTACCGAGAGGGTCCCTTCTTCGCAGGCACTAACTTCTGGATGATTTCCTATTGATTTCTGTGAAAAAGAGACAAAACTTCAGCAAGTTCCAAAATTGCAATTTTTACCCACCCCTGGGTAAGGCACTAGTTTTGCACTATTTTAGCCAAAATGGTTTTTGGGCCAGATACTTACCGAGAGGGTCCCTTCTTCGCAGGCACTAACTTCTGGATGATTTGCTATTGATTTCTGTGAAAAAGAGACAAAACTTCAGCAAGTTCCAAAATTGCAATTTTTACCCACCCCTGGGTAAGGCACTAGTTTTGCACTATTTTAGCCAAAATGGTTTTTGGGCCAGATACTTACCGAGAGGGTCCCTTCTTCGCAGGCACTAACTTCTGGATGATTTCCTATTGATTTCTGTGAAAAAGAGACAAAACTTCAGCAAGTTCCAAAATTGCAATTTTTACCCACCCCTGGGTAAGGCACTAGTTTTGCACTATTTTAGCCAAAATGCTTTTTGGGCCAGATACTTACCGAGAGGGTCCCTTCTTCGCAGGCACTAACTTCTGGATGATTTCCTATTGATTTCTGTGAAAAAGAGACAAAACTTCAGCAAGTTCCAAAATTGCAATTTTTACCCACCCCTGGGTAAGGCACTAGTTTTGCACTATTTTAGCCAAAATGGTTTTTGGGCCAGATACTTACCGAGAGGGTCCCTTCTTCGCAGGGACTAACTTCTGGATGATTTCCTATTGATTTCTGTTAAAAAGAGACAAAACTTCAGCAAGTTCCAAAATTGCAATTTTTACCCACCCCTGGGTAAGGCACTAGTTTTGCACTATTTTAGCCAAAATGGTTTTTGGGCCAGATACTTACCGAGAGGGTCCCTTCTTCGCAGGCACTAACTTCTGGATGATTTGCTATTGATTTCTGTGAAAAAGAGACAAAACTTCAGCAAGTTCTAAAATTGCAATTTTTACCCACCCCTGGGTAAGGCACTAGTTTTGCACTATTTTAGCCGAAATGGTTTTTGGGCCAGATACTTACCGAGAGGGTCCCTTCTTCGTAGGCACTAACTTCTGGATGATTTCCTATTCATTTCTGTGAAAAAGAGACAAAACTTCAGGAAGTTCCAAAATTGCAATTTTTACCCACCCCTGGGTAAGGCACTAGTTTTGCACTATTTTAGCCAAAATGGTTTTTGGGTTAGATACTTACCGAGAGGGTCCCTTCTTCGCAGGCACTAACTTCTGGATGATTTGCTATTGATTTCTGTGAAAAAGAGACAAAACTTCAGCAAGTTCCAAAATTGCAATTTTTACCCACCCCTGGGTAAGGCACTAGTTTTGCACTATTTTAGCCAAAATGCTTTTTGGGCCAGATACTTACCGAGAGGGTCCCTTCTTCGCAGGCACTAACTTCTGGATGATTTCCTATTGATTTCTGTGAAAAAGAGACAAAACTTCAGCAAGTTCCAAAATTGCAATTTTTACCCACCCCTGGGTAAGGCACTAGTTTTGCACTATTTTAGCCAAAATGGTTTTTGGGCCAGATACTTACCGAGAGGGTCCCTTCTTCGCAGGGACTAACTTCTGGATGATTTCCTATTGATTTCTGTTAAAAAGAGACAAAACTTCAGCAAGTTCCAAAATTGCAATTTTTACCCACCCCTGGGTAAGGCACTAGTTTTGCACTATTTTAGCCAAAATGGTTTTTGGGCCAGATACTTACCGAGAGGGTCCCTTCTTCGCAGGCACTAACTTCTGGATGATTTGCTATTGATTTCTGTGAAAAAGAGACAAAACTTCAGCAAGTTCTAAAATTGCAATTTTTACCCACCCCTGGGTAAGGCACTAGTTTTGCACTATTTTAGCCGAAATGGTTTTTGGGCCAGATACTTACCGAGAGGGTCCCTTCTTCGTAGGCACTAACTTCTGGATGATTTCCTATTCATTTCTGTGAAAAAGAGACAAAACTTCAGGAAGTTCCAAAATTGCAATTTTTACCCACCCCTGGGTAAGGCACTAGTTTTGCACTATTTTAGCCAAAATGGTTTTTGGGTTAGATACTTACCGAGAGGGTCCCTTCTTCGCAGGCACTAACTTCTGGATGATTTCCTATTGATTTCTGTGAAAAAGAGACAAAACTTCAGCAAGTTCCAAAATTGCAATTTTTACCCACCCCTGGGTAAGGCACTAGTTTTGCAATATTTTAACCAAAATGGTTTTTGGGCCAGATACTTACCGAGAGGGTCCCTTCTTCGCAGGCACTAACTTCTGGATGATTTGCTATTGATTTCTGTGAAAAAGAGACAAAACTTAGGCAAGTTCCAAAATTGCAATTTTTACCCACCCCTGGGTAAGGCACTAGTTTTGCACTATTTTAGCCAAAATGGTTTTTGGGCCAGATACTTACCGAGAGGGTCCCTTCTTCGCAGGCACTAACTTCTGGATGATTTGCTATTGATTTCTTTGAAAAAGAGACAAAACTTCAGCAAGTTCCAAAATTGCAATTTTTACCCACCCCTGGGTAAGGCACTAGTTTTGCACTATTTTAGCCAAAATGGTTTTTGGGCCAGATACTTACCGAGAGGGTCCCTTCTTCGCAGGCACTAACTTCTGGATGATTTCCTATTCATTTCTGTGAAAAAGAGACAAAACTTCAGCAAGTTCCAAAATTGCAATTTTTACCCACCCCTGGGTAAGGCACTAGTTTTGCACTATTTTAGCCAAAATGGTTTTTGGGCCAGATACTTACCGAGAGGGTCCCTTCTTCGCAGGCACTAACTTCTGGATGACTTCCTATTGATTTCTGTGAAAAAGAGACAAAACTTCAGCAAGTTCCAAAATTGCAATTTTTACCCACCCCTGGGTAAGGCACTAGTTTTGCACTATTTTAGCCAAAATGGTTTTTGGGCCAGATACTTACCGAGAGGGTCCCTTCTTCGCAGGCACTAACTTCTGGATGATTTCCTATTCATTTCTGTGAAAAAGAGACAAAACTTCAGCAAGTTCCAAAATTGCAATTTTTACCCACCCCTGGGTAAGGCACTAGTTTTGCACTATTTTAGCCAAAATGGTTTTTGGGCCAGATACTTACCGAGAGGGTCCCTTCTTCGCAGGCACTAACTTCTGGATGATTTCCTATTGATTTCTGTGAAAAAGAGTCAAAACTTCAGCAAGTTCCAAAATTGCAATTTTTACCCACCCCTGGGTAAGGCACTAGTTTTGCACTATTTTAGCCAAAATGGTTTTTGGGCCAGATACTTACCGAGAGGGTCCCTTCTTCGCAGGCACTAACTTCTGGATGATTTCCTATTGATTTCTGTGAAAAAGAGACAAAACTTCAGCAAGTTCCAAAATTGCAATTTTTACCCACCCCTGGGTAAGGCACTAGTTTTGCACTATTTTAGCCAAAATGCTTTTTGGGCCAGATACTTACCGAGAGGGTCCCTTCTTCGCAGGCACTAACTTCTGGATGATTTCCTATTGATTTCTGTGAAAAAGAGTCAAAACTTCAGCAAGTTCCAAAATTGCAATTTTTACCCACCCCTGGGTAAGGCACTAGTTTTGCACTATTTTAGCCAAAATGGTTTTTGGGCCAGATACTTACCGAGAGGGTCCCTTCTTCGCAGGGACTAACTTCTGGATGATTTCCTATTGATTTCTGTTAAAAAGAGACAAAACTTCAGCAAGTTCCAAAATTGCAATTTTTACCCACCCCTGGGTAAGGCACTAGTTTTGCACTATTTTAGCCGAAATGGTTTTTTGGTCCAGATACTTACCGAGAGGGTCCTTTCTTCGCAGGCACTAACTTCTGGATGATTTGCTATTGATTTCTGTGAAAAAGAGACAAAACTTCAGCAAGTTCCAAAATTGCAATTTTTACCCACCCCTGGGTAAGGCACTAGTTTTGCACTATTTTAACCAAAATGCTTTTTGGGCCAGATACTTACCGAGAGGGTCCCTTCTTCGCAGGCACTAACTTCTGGATGATTTCCTATTGATTTCTGTGAAAAAGAGACAAAACTTCAGCAAGTTCTAAAATTGCAATTTTTACCCACCCCTGGGTAAGGCACTAGTTTTGCACTATTTTAGCCAAAATGGTTTTTGGGCCAGATACTTACCGAGAGGGTCCCTTCTTCGCAGGCACTAACTTCTGGATGATTTCCTATTCATTTCTGTGAAAAAGAGACAAAACTTCAGCAAGTTCCAAAATTGCAATTTTTACCCACCCCTGGGTAAGGCACTAGTTTTGCACTATTTTAGCCAAAATGGTTTTTGGGCCAGATACTTACCGAGAGGGTCCCTTCTTCGCAGGCACTAACTTCTGGATGATTTCCTATTGATTTCTGTTAAAAAGAGACAAAACTTCAGCAAGTTCCAAAATTGCAATTTTTACCCACCCCTGGGTAAGGCACTAGTTTTGCACTATTTTAGCCGAAATGGTTTTTTGGTCCAGATACTTACCGAGAGGGTCCTTTCTTCGCAGGCACTAACTTCTGGATGATTTGCTATTGATTTCTGTGAAAAAGAGACAAAACTTCAGCAAGTTCCAAAATTGCAATTTTTACCCACCCCTGGGTAAGGCACTAGTTTTGCACTATTTTAACCAAAATGGTTTTTGGGCCAGATACTTACCGAGAGGGTCCCTTCTTCGCAGGCACTAACTTCTGGATGATTTCCTATTGATTTCTGTGAAAAAGAGACAAAACTTCAGCAAGTTCTAAAATTGCAATTTTTACCCACCCCTGGGTAAGGCACTAGTTTTGCACTATTTTAGCCAAAATGGTTTTTGGGCCAGATACTTACCGAGAGGGTCCCTTCTTCGCAGGCACTAACTTCTGGATGATTTCCTATTCATTTCTGTGAAAAAGAGACAAAACTTCAGCAAGTTCCAAAATTGCAATTTTTACCCACCCCTGGGTAAGGCACTAGTTTTGCACTATTTTAGCCAAAATGGTTTTTGGGCCAGATACTTACCGAGAGGGTCCCTTCTTCGCAGGCACTAACTTCTGGATGATTTCCTATTGATTTCTGTGAAAAAGAGACAAAACTTCAGGAAGTTCCAAAATTTCAATTTTCACCCACCCCTGGGTAAGGCACTAGTTTTGCACTATTTTAGCCAAAATGGTTTTTGGGCCAGATACTTACCGAGAGGGTCCCTTCTTCGCAGGCACTAACTTCTGGATGATTTCCTATTCATTTCTGTGAAAAAGAGACAAAACTTCAGCAAGTTCCAAAATTGCAATTTTTACCCACCCCTGGGTAAGGCACTAGTTTTGCACTATTTTAGCCAAAATGGTTTTTGGGCCAGATACTTACCGAGAGGGTCCCTTCTTCGCAGGCACTAACTTCTGGATGATTTGCTATTGATTTCTGTGAAAAAGAGACAAAACTTCAGCAACTTCTAAAATTGCAATTTTTACCCACCCCTGGTTAATCCACTGTTGTTGCACTATTTAAGCCAAAATCATTTTTGGGCCAGATACTTACCAAGAGGGTTCCATCTTCGCAGGGACTAACGTCTGGATGATTTGCTATTGATTTCTGTGAAAAAGAGACAAAACTTCAGCAACTTCTAAAATTGCAATTTTTACCCACCCCTGGTTAATCCACTGTTGTTGCACTATTTTAGCCAAAATCATTTTTGGGCCAGATACTTACCGAGAGGGTTCCATCTTCGCAGGGACTAACATCTGGGTGATTTGCTATTGATTTCTGTGAAAAAGAGACAAAACTTCAGCAACTTCCAAAATTGCAATTTTTACCCACCCCTGGTTAATCCACTGTTGTTGCACTATTTTAGCCAAAATCATTTTTGGGCCAGATACTTACCGAGAGGGTTCCATCTTCGCAGGGACTAACATCTGGGTGATTTGCTATTGATTTCTGTGAAAAAGAGACAAAACTTCAGCAACTTCTAAAATTGCAATTTTTATCCACCCCTGGTTAATCCACTGTTGTTGCACTATTTTAGCCAAAATCATTTTTGGGCCAGATACTTACCGAGAGGGTTCCATCTTCGCAGGGACTAACATCTGGGTGATTTGCTATTGATTTCTGTGAAAAAGAGACAAAACTTCAGCAACTTCTAAAATTGCAATTTTTACCCACCCCTGGTTAATCCACTGTTGTTGCACTATTTTAGCCAAAATGGTTTTTGGGCCAGATACTTACCGAGAGGGTCCCTTCTTCGCAGGCACTAACTTCTGGATGATTTCCTATTGATTTCTGTGAAAAAGAGACAAAACTTCATCAACTTCCAAAATTGCAATTTTAACCCACCCCTGGGTAAGGCACTAGTTTTGCACTATTTTAGCCAAAATGGTTTTTGGGCCAGATACTTACCGAGAGGGTCCCTCCTTTGCAGGGACTAACATCTGGATGATTTCCTATTGATTCCTGTGAAAAAGAGACAAAACTTCAGCAACTTCCAAAATTGCAATTTTTACCCCCCCCCCCCCGGGTAATCCACTATTTTGGCACTATTTTATCATTTTTGGGCCAGATACTTACCGAGAGGGTTCCATCTTCGCAGCGACTAACGTCTGGGTGATTTGCTATTGATTTCTGTGAAAAAGAGACAAAACTTCAGCAAGTTCCAAAATTGCAATTTTTACCTACCCCTGGGTAAGGCACTAGTTTTGCACTATTTTAGCCAAAATGGTTTTTGGGCCAGATACTTACCGAGAGGGTCCCTCCTTCTCAGGGACTAACATCTGGATGATTTCCTATTGATTCCTGTGAAAAAGAGACAAAACTTCAGCAACTTCCAAAATTGCAATTTTTACCCCCCCCCCCCCCCCTGGGTAATCCACTATTTTGGCACTATTTTATCATTTTTGGGCCAGATACTTACCGAGAGGGTTCCATCTTCGCAGGGACTAACGTCTGGATGATTTGCTATTGATTTCTGTGAAAAAGAGACAAAACTTCAGCAAGTTCCAAAATTGCAATTTTTACCCACCCCTGGGTAAGGCACTAGTTTTGCACTATTTTAGCCAAAATGGTTTTTGGGCCAGATACTTACCGAGAGGGTCCCTCCTTGGCAGGGACTAACATCTGGATGACTTCCTATTGATTTCTGTGAAAAAGAGACAAAACTTCAGCCAGTTTTAAAATTGCAATTTTTACCCACCCCTGGGTAAGGCACTAGTTTTGCACTATTTTAGCCAAAATGGTTTTTGGGCCAGATACTTACCGAGAGGGTCCCTCCTTTGCAGGGACTAACATCTGGATGATTTCCTATTGATTCCTGTGAAAAAGAGACAAAACTTCAGCAACTTCCAAAATTGCAATTTTTACCCCCCCCCCCCCCCCGGGTAATCCACTATTTTGGCACTATTTTATCATTTTTGGGCCAGATACTTACCGAGAGGGTTCCATCTTCGCAGGGACTAACGTCTGGGTGATTTGCTATTGATTTCTGTGAAAAAGAGACAAAACTTCAGCAAGTTCCAAAATTGCAATTTTTACCTACCCCTGGGTAAGGCACTAGTTTTGCACTATTTTAGCCAAAATGGTTTTTGGGCCAGATACTTACCGAGAGGGTCCCTCCTTCTCAGGGACTAACATCTGGATGATTTCCTATTGATTCCTGTGAAAAAGAGACAAAACTTCAGCAACTTCCAAAATTGCAATTTTTACCCCCCCCCCCCCCCCCCCCACTATTTTGGCACTATTTTATCATTTTTGGGCCAGATACTTACCGAGAGGGTTCCATCTTCGCAGGGACTAACGTCTGGATGATTTGCTATTGATTTCTGTGAAAAAGAGACAAAACTTCAGCAAGTTCCAAAATTGCAATTTTTACCCACCCCTGGGTAAGGCACTAGTTTTGCACTATTTTAGCCAAAATGGTTTTTGGGCCAGATACTTACCGAGAGGGTCCCTCCTTGGCAGGGACTAACATCTGGATGACTTCCTATTGATTTCTGTGAAAAAGAGACAAAACTTCAGCCAGTTTTAAAATTGCAATTTTTACCCACCCCTGGGTAAGGCACTAGTTTTGCACTATTTTAGCCAAAATGGTTTTTGGGCCAGATACTTACCGAGAGGGTCTCTCCTTCGCAGGGACTAACATCTGGATGATTTCCTATTGATTTCTGTGAAAAAGAGACAAAACTTCAGCAACTTCCAAAATTGCAATTTTTTACCCCCCCCCCCCCCCCCCGGTAATCCACTATTTTGGCATTATTTTATCATTTTTGGGCCAGATACTTACCGAGAGGGTTCCATCTTCGCAGGGACTAACGTCTGGGTGATTTGCTATTGATTTCTGTGAAAAAGAGACAAAACTTCAGCAAGTTCCAAAATTGCAATTTTTACCCACCCCTGGGTAAGGCACTAGTTTTGCACTATTTTAGCCAAAATGGTTTTTGGGCCAGATACTTACCGAGAGGATCCCTCCTTCGCAGGGACTAACGTCTGGGTGATTTGCTATTGATTTCTGTGAAAAAGAGACAAAACTTCAGCAACTTCCAAAATTGCAATTTTTACCCACCCCTGGGTAAGGCACTAGTTTTGCACTATTTTAGCCAAAATGGTTTTTAGGCCAGATACTTACCGAGAGGGTCCCTCCTTCGCAGGGACTAACATCTGGATGATTTGCTATTGATTTCTGTGAAAAAGAGACAAAACTTCATCAACTTCCAAAATTGCAATTTTAACCCACCCCTGGGTAAGGCACTAGTTTTGCACTATTTTAGCCAAAATGGTTTTTGGGCCAGATACTTACCGAGAGGGTCCCTCCTTTGCAGGGACTAACATCTGGATGATTTCCTATTGATTCCTGTGAAAAAGAGACAAAACTTCAGCAACTTCCAAAATTGCAATTTTTACCCCCCCCCCCCCCCCCCCCCGGGTAATCCACTATTTTGGCACTATTTTATCATTTTTGGGCCAGATACTTACCGAGAGGGTTCCATCTTCGCAGGGACTAACGTCTGGGTGATTTGCTATTGATTTCTGTGAAAAAGAGACAAAACTTCAGCAAGTTCCAAAATTGCAATTTTTACCTACCCCTGGGTAAGGCACTAGTTTTGCACTATTTTAGCCAAAATGGTTTTTGGGCCAGATACTTACCGAGAGGGTCCCTCCTTCTCAGGGACTAACATCTGGATGATTTCCTATTGATTCCTGTGAAAAAGAGACAAAACTTCAGCAACTTCCAAAATTGCAATTTTTACCCCCCCCCCCCCCCCTGGGTAATCCACTATTTTGGCACTATTTTATCATTTTTGGGCCAGATACTTACCGAGAGGGTTCCATCTTCGCAGGGACTAACGTCTGGATGATTTGCTATTGATTTCTGTGAAAAAGAGACAAAACTTCAGCAACTTCCAAAATTGCAATTTTTACCCACCCCTGGGTAAGGCACTAGTTTTGCACTATTTTAGCCAAAATGGTTTTTAGGCCAGATACTAACCGAGAGGGTCCCTCCTTCGCAGGGACTAACATCTGGATGATTTCCTATTGATTTCTGTGAAAAAGAGACAAAACTTCAGCAACTTCCAAAATTGCAACTTTAACCCACCCCTGGGTAAGGCACTAGTTTTGCACTATTTTAGCCAAAATGGTTTTTGGGCCAGATACTTACCGAGAGGGTCCCTCCTTCGCAGGGACTAACATCTGGATGATTTCCTATTGATTCCTGTGAAAAAGAGACAAAACTTCAGCAACTTCCAAAATTGCAATTTTTACCCCCCCCCCCCCCCCCCCCCCACCGGGTAATCCACTATTTTGGCACTATTTTATCATTATTGGGCCAGATACTAACCGAGAGGGTTCCATCTTCGCAGGGACTAACATCTGGATGATTTCCTATTGATTCCTGTGAAAAAGAGACAAAACTTCAGCAACTTCTAAAATTGCAATTTTTACCCACCCCTGGTTAATCCACTGTTGTTGCACTATTTTAGCCAAAATCATTTTTGGGCCAGATACTTACCGAGAGGGTTCCATCTTCGCAGGGACTAACGTCTGGATGATTTCCTATTGATTTCTGTGAAAAAGAGACAAAACTTCAGCAACTTCTAAAATTGCAATTTTTACCCACCCCTGGTTAATCCACTGTTGTTGCACTATTTTAGCCAAAATGGTTTTTGGGCCAGATACTTACCGAGAGGGTTCCATCTTCGCAGGGACTAACGTCTGGATGATTTGCTATTGATTTCTGTGAAAAAGAGACAAAACTTCAGCAACTTCTAAAATTGCAATTTTTACCCACCCCTGGTTAATCCACTGTTGTTGCACTATTTTAGCCAAAATCATTTTTGGGCCAGATACTTACCGAGAGGGTTCCATCTTCGCAGGGACTAACGTCTGGATGATTTGCTATTGATTTCTGTGAAAAAGAGACAAAACTTCAGCAACTTCTAAAATTGCAATTTTTACCCACCCCTGGTTAATCCACTGTTGTTGCACTATTTTAGCCAAAATCATTTTTGAGCCAGATACTTACCGAGAGGGTTCCATCTTCGCAGGGACTAACATCTTGGTGATTTGCTATTGATTTCTGTGAAAAAGAGACAAAACTTCAGCAACTTCCAAAATTGCAATTTTTACCCACCCCTGGTTAATCCACTGTTGTTGCACTATTTTAGCCAAAATCATTTTTGGGCCAGATACTTACCGAGAGGGTTCCATCTTCGCAGGGACTAACATCTGGGTGATTTGCTATTGATTTCTGTGAAAAAGAGACAAAACTTCAGCAACTTCCAAAATTGCAATTTTTACCCACCCCTGGTTAATCCACTGTTGTTGCACTATTTTAGCCAAAATCATTTTTGGGCCAGATACTTACCGAGAGGGTTCCATCTTCGCAGGGACTAACATCTGGGTGATTTGCTATTGATTTCTGTGAAAAAGAGACAAAACTTCAGCAACTTCCAAAATTGCAATTTTTACCCACCCCTGGGTAAGGCACTAGTTTTGCAATATTTTAACCAAAATGGTTTTTGGGCCAGATACTTACCGAGAGGGTCCCTTCTTCGCAGGCACTAACTTCTGGATGATTTGCTATTGATTTCTGTGAAAAAGAGACAAAACTTCAGCAAGTTCCAAAATTGCAATTTTTACCCACCCCTGGGTAAGGCACTAGTTTTGCACTATTTTAGCCAAAATGGTTTTTGGGCCAGATACTTACCGAGAGGGTCCCTTCTTCGCAGGCACTAACTTCTGGATGATTTCCTATTGATTTCTGTGAAAAAGAGACAAAACTTCAGCAAGTTCCAAAATTGCAATTTTTACCCACCCCTGGGTAAGGCACTAGTTTTGCACTATTTTAGCCAAAATGGTTTTTGGGCCAGATACTTACCGAGAGGGTTCCTTCTTCGCAGGCACTAACTTCTGGATGATTTCCTATTGATTTCTGTGAAAAAGAGACAAAACTTCAGCAAATTCCAAAATTGCAATTTTTACCCACCCCTGGGTAAGGCACTAGTTTTGCACTATTTTAGCCAAAATGGTTTTTGGGCCAGATACTTACCGAGAGGGTCCCTTCTTCGCAGGCACTAACTTCTGGATGATTTGCTATTGATTTCTGTGAAAAAGAGACAAAACTTCAGCAAGTTCCAAAATTTCAATTTTTACCCACCCCTGGGTAAGGCACTAGTTTTGCACTATTTTAGCCAAAATGGTTTTTGGGCCAGATACTTACCGAGAGGGTCCCTTCTTCGCAGGCACTAACATCTGGATGATTTCCTATTGATTTCTGTGAAAAAGAGACAAAACTTCAGCAAGTTCTAAAATTGCAATTTTTACCCACCCCTGGGTAAGGCACTAGTTTTGCACTATTTTAGCCGAAATGGTTTTTGGGCCAGATACTTACCGAGAGGGTCCCTCCTTCTCAGGGACTAACATCTGGATGATTTCCTATTGATTCCTGTTAAAAAAGAGACAAAACTTCAGCAAGTTCTAAAATTGCAATTTTTACCCACCCCTGGGTAAGGCACTAGTTTTGCACTATTTTAGCCAAAATGGTTTTTGGGCCAGATACTTACCGAGAGGGTCCCTTCTTCGCAGGCACTAACTTCTGGATGATTTCCTATTCATTTCTGTGAAAAAGAGACAAAACTTCAGCAAGTTCCAAAATTGCAATTTTTACCCACCCCTGGGTAAGGCACTAGTTTTGCACTATTTTAGCCAAAATGGTTTTTGGGCCAGATACTTACCGAGAGGGTCCCTTCTTCGCAGGCACTAACTTCTGGATGATTTCCTATTGATTTCTGTGAAAAAGAGACAAAACTTCAGGAAGTTCCAAAATTTCAATTTTCACCCACCCCTGGGTAAGGCACTAGTTTTGCACTATTTTAGCCAAAATGGTTTTTGGGCCAGATACTTACCGAGAGGGTCCCTTCTTCGCAGGCACTAACTTCTGGATGATTTCCTATTCATTTCTGTGAAAAAGAGACAAAACTTCAGCAAGTTCCAAAATTGCAATTTTTACCCACCCCTGGGTAAGGCACTAGTTTTGCACTATTTTAGCCAAAATGGTTTTTGGGCCAGATACTTACCGAGAGGGTCCCTTCTTCGCAGGCACTAACTTCTGGATGATTTGCTATTGATTTCTGTGAAAAAGAGACAAAACTTCAGCAACTTCTAAAATTGCAATTTTTACCCACCCCTGGTTAATCCACTGTTGTTGCACTATTTAAGCCAAAATCATTTTTGGGCCAGATACTTACCAAGAGGGTTCCATCTTCGCAGGGACTAACGTCTGGATGATTTGCTATTGATTTCTGTGAAAAAGAGACAAAACTTCAGCAACTTCTAAAATTGCAATTTTTACCCACCCCTGGTTAATCCACTGTTGTTGCACTATTTTAGCCAAAATCATTTTTGGGCCAGATACTTACCGAGAGGGTTCCATCTTCGCAGGGACTAACATCTGGGTGATTTGCTATTGATTTCTGTGAAAAAGAGACAAAACTTCAGCAACTTCCAAAATTGCAATTTTTACCCACCCCTGGTTAATCCACTGTTGTTGCACTATTTTAGCCAAAATCATTTTTGGGCCAGATACTTACCGAGAGGGTTCCATCTTCGCAGGGACTAACATCTGGGTGATTTGCTATTGATTTCTGTGAAAAAGAGACAAAACTTCAGCAACTTCTAAAATTGCAATTTTTATCCACCCCTGGTTAATCCACTGTTGTTGCACTATTTTAGCCAAAATCATTTTTGGGCCAGATACTTACCGAGAGGGTTCCATCTTCGCAGGGACTAACATCTGGGTGATTTGCTATTGATTTCTGTGAAAAAGAGACAAAACTTCAGCAACTTCTAAAATTGCAATTTTTACCCACCCCTGGTTAATCCACTGTTGTTGCACTATTTTAGCCAAAATGGTTTTTGGGCCAGATACTTACCGAGAGGGTCCCTTCTTCGCAGGCACTAACTTCTGGATGATTTCCTATTGATTTCTGTGAAAAAGAGACAAAACTTCATCAACTTCCAAAATTGCAATTTTAACCCACCCCTGGGTAAGGCACTAGTTTTGCACTATTTTAGCCAAAATGGTTTTTGGGCCAGATACTTACCGAGAGGGTCCCTCCTTTGCAGGGACTAACATCTGGATGATTTCCTATTGATTCCTGTGAAAAAGAGACAAAACTTCAGCAACTTCCAAAATTGCAATTTTTAACCCCCCCCCCCCCCGGGTAATCCACTATTTTGGCACTATTTTATCATTTTTGGGCCAGATACTTACCGAGAGGGTTCCATCTTCGCAGCGACTAACGTCTGGGTGATTTGCTATTGATTTCTGTGAAAAAGAGACAAAACTTCAGCAAGTTCCAAAATTGCAATTTTTACCTACCCCTGGGTAAGGCACTAGTTTTGCACTATTTTAGCCAAAATGGTTTTTGGGCCAGATACTTACCGAGAGGGTCCCTCCTTCTCAGGGACTAACATCTGGATGATTTCCTATTGATTCCTGTGAAAAAGAGACAAAACTTCAGCAACTTCCAAAATTGCAATTTTATACCCCCCCCCCCCCCCCTGGGTAATCCACTATTTTGGCACTATTTTATCATTTTTGGGCCAGATACTTACCGAGAGGGTTCCATCTTCGCAGGGACTAACGTCTGGATGATTTGCTATTGATTTCTGTGAAAAAGAGACAAAACTTCAGCAAGTTCCAAAATTGCAATTTTTACCCACCCCTGGGTAAGGCACTAGTTTTGCACTATTTTAGCCAAAATGGTTTTTGGGCCAGATACTTACCGAGAGGGTCCCTCCTTGGCAGGGACTAACATCTGGATGACTTCCTATTGATTTCTGTGAAAAAGAGACAAAACTTCAGCCAGTTTTAAAATTGCAATTTTTACCCACCCCTGGGTAAGGCACTAGTTTTGCACTATTTTAGCCAAAATGGTTTTTGGGCCAGATACTTACCGAGAGGGTCCCTCCTTTGCAGGGACTAACATCTGGATGATTTCCTATTGATTCCTGTGAAAAAGAGACAAAACTTCAGCAACTTCCAAAATTGCAATTTTTACCCCCCCCCCCCCCCCCCCGGGTAATCCACTATTTTGGCACTATTTTATCATTTTTGGGCCAGATACTTACCGAGAGGGTTCCATCTTCGCAGGGACTAACGTCTGGGTGATTTGCTATTGATTTCTGTGAAAAAGAGACAAAACTTCAGCAAGTTCCAAAATTGCAATTTTTACCTACCCCTGGGTAAGGCACTAGTTTTGCACTATTTTAGCCAAAATGGTTTTTGGGCCAGATACTTACCGAGAGGGTCCCTCCTTCTCAGGGACTAACATCTGGATGATTTCCTATTGATTCCTGTGAAAAAGAGACAAAACTTCAGCAACTTCCAAAATTGCAATTTTTACCCCCCCCCCCCCCCCCCACTATTTTGGCACTATTTTATCATTTTTGGGCCAGATACTTACCGAGAGGGTTCCATCTTCGCAGGGACTAACGTCTGGATGATTTGCTATTGATTTCTGTGAAAAAGAGACAAAACTTCAGCAAGTTCCAAAATTGCAATTTTTACCCACCCCTGGGTAAGGCACTAGTTTTGCACTATTTTAGCCAAAATGGTTTTTGGGCCAGATACTTACCGAGAGGGTCCCTCCTTGGCAGGGACTAACATCTGGATGACTTCCTATTGATTTCTGTGAAAAAGAGACAAAACTTCAGCCAGTTTTAAAATTGCAATTTTTACCCACCCCTGGGTAAGGCACTAGTTTTGCACTATTTTAGCCAAAATGGTTTTTGGGCCAGATACTTACCGAGAGGGTCTCTCCTTCGCAGGGACTAACATCTGGATGATTTCCTATTGATTTCTGTGAAAAAGAGACAAAACTTCAGCAACTTCCAAAATTGCAATTTTTACCCCCCCCCCCCCCCCCCGGTAATCCACTATTTTGGCATTATTTTATCATTTTTGGGCCAGATACTTACCGAGAGGGTTCCATCTTCGCAGGGACTAACGTCTGGGTGATTTGCTATTGATTTCTGTGAAAAAGAGACAAAACTTCAGCAAGTTCCAAAATTGCAATTTTTACCCACCCCTGGGTAAGGCACTAGTTTTGCACTATTTTAGCCAAAATGGTTTTTGGGCCAGATACTTACCGAGAGGATCCCTCCTTCGCAGGGACTAACGTCTGGGTGATTTGCTATTGATTTCTGTGAAAAAGAGACAAAACTTCAGCAACTTCCAAAATTGCAATTTTTACCCACCCCTGGGTAAGGCACTAGTTTTGCACTATTTTAGCCAAAATGGTTTTTAGGCCAGATACTTACCGAGAGGGTCCCTCCTTCGCAGGGACTAACATCTGGATGATTTGCTATTGATTTCTGTGAAAAAGAGACAAAACTTCATCAACTTCCAAAATTGCAATTTTAACCCACCCCTGGGTAAGGCACTAGTTTTGCACTATTTTAGCCAAAATGGTTTTTGGGCCAGATACTTACCGAGAGGGTCCCTCCTTTGCAGGGACTAACATCTGGATGATTTCCTATTGATTCCTGTGAAAAAGAGACAAAACTTCAGCAACTTCCAAAATTGCAATTTTTACCCCCCCCCCCCCCCCCCCCGGGTAATCCACTATTTTGGCACTATTTTATCATTTTTGGGCCAGATACTTACCGAGAGGGTTCCATCTTCGCAGGGACTAACGTCTGGGTGATTTGCTATTGATTTCTGTGAAAAAGAGACAAAACTTCAGCAAGTTCCAAAATTGCAATTTTTACCTACCCCTGGGTAAGGCACTAGTTTTGCACTATTTTAGCCAAAATGGTTTTTGGGCCAGATACTTACCGAGAGGGTCCCTCCTTCTCAGGGACTAACATCTGGATGATTTCCTATTGATTCCTGTGAAAAAGAGACAAAACTTCAGCAACTTCCAAAATTGCAATTTTTAACCCCCCCCCCCCCCCCCCCTGGGTAATCCACTATTTTGGCACTATTTTATCATTTTTGGGCCAGATACTTACCGAGAGGGTTCCATCTTCGCAGGGACTAACGTCTGGATGATTTGCTATTGATTTCTGTGAAAAAGAGACAAAACTTCAGCAACTTCCAAAATTGCAATTTTTACCCACCCCTGGGTAAGGCACTAGTTTTGCACTATTTTAGCCAAAATGGTTTTTAGGCCAGATACTAACCGAGAGGGTCCCTCCTTCGCAGGGACTAACATCTGGATGATTTCCTATTGATTTCTGTGAAAAAGAGACAAAACTTCAGCAACTTCCAAAATTGCAACTTTAACCCACCCCTGGGTAAGGCACTAGTTTTGCACTATTTTAGCCAAAATGGTTTTTGGGCCAGATACTTACCGAGAGGGTCCCTCCTTCGCAGGGACTAACATCTGGATGATTTCCTATTGATTCCTGTGAAAAAGAGACAAAACTTCAGCAACTTCCAAAATTGCAATTTTTTACCCCCCCCCCCCCCCCCCCCACCGGGTAATCCACTATTTTGGCACTATTTTATCATTATTGGGCCAGATACGAGAGGGTTCCATCTTCGCAGGGACTAACATCTGGATGATTTCCTATTGATTCCTGTGAAAAAGAGACAAAACTTCAGCAACTTCCAAAATTGCAATTTTTACCCACCACTGGGTAAGGCACTAGTTTTGCACTATTTTAGCCAAAATGGTTTTTGGGCCAGATACTTACCGAGAGGGTCCCTCCTTCGCAGGGACTAACGTCTGGGTGATTTGCTATTGATTTCTGTGAAAAAGAGACAAAACTTCAGCAACTTCCAAAATTGCAATTTTTACCCACCCCTGGTTAATCCACTGTTGTTGCACTATTTTAGCCAAAATCATTTTTGGGCCAGATACTTACCGAGAGGGTTCCATCTTCGCAGGGACTAACATCTTGGTGATTTGCTATTGATTTCTGTGAAAAAGAGACAAAACTTCAGCAACTTCCAAAATTGCAATTTTTACCCACCCCTGGTTAATCCACTGTTGTTGCACTATTTTAGCCAAAATCATTTTTGGGCCAGATACTTACCGAGAGGGTTCCATCTTCGCAGGGACTAACATCTGGGTGATTTGCTATTGATTTCTGTGAAAAAGAGACAAAACTTCAGCAACTTCCAAAATTGCAATTTTTACCCACCCCTGGTTAATCCACTGTTGTTGCACTATTTTAGCCAAAATCATTTTTGGGCCAGATACTTACCGAGAGGGTTCCATCTTCGCAGGGACTAACATCTGGGTGATTTGCTATTGATTTCTGTGAAAAAGAGACAAAACTTCAGCAACTTCCAAAATTGCAATTTTTACCCACCCCTGGGTAAGGCACTAGTTTTGCAATATTTTAACCAAAATGGTTTTTGGGCCAGATACTTACCGAGAGGGTCCCTTCTTCGCAGGCACTAACTTCTGGATGATTTGCTATTGATTTCTGTGAAAAAGAGACAAAACTTCAGCAAGTTCCAAAATTGCAATTTTTACCCACCCCTGGGTAAGGCACTAGTTTTGCACTATTTTAGCCAAAATGGTTTTTGGGCCAGATACTTACCGAGAGGGTCCCTTCTTCGCAGGCACTAACTTCTGGATGATTTCCTATTGATTTCTGTGAAAAAGAGACAAAACTTCAGCAAGTTCCAAAATTGCAATTTTTACCCACCCCTGGGTAAGGCACTAGTTTTGCACTATTTTAGCCAAAATGGTTTTTGGGCCAGATACTTACCGAGAGGGTTCCTTCTTCGCAGGCACTAACTTCTGGATGATTTCCTATTGATTTCTGTGAAAAAGAGACAAAACTTCAGCAAATTCCAAAATTGCAATTTTTACCCACCCCTGGGTAAGGCACTAGTTTTGCACTATTTTAGCCAAAATGGTTTTTGGGCCAGATACTTACCGAGAGGGTCCCTTCTTCGCAGGCACTAACTTCTGGATGATTTGCTATTGATTTCTGTGAAAAAGAGACAAAACTTCAGCAAGTTCCAAAATTTCAATTTTTACCCACCCCTGGGTAAGGCACTAGTTTTGCACTATTTTAGCCAAAATGGTTTTTGGGCCAGATACTTACCGAGAGGGTCCCTTCTTCGCAGGCACTAACATCTGGATGATTTCCTATTGATTTCTGTGAAAAAGAGACAAAACTTCAGCAAGTTCTAAAATTGCAATTTTTACCCACCCCTGGGTAAGGCACTAGTTTTGCACTATTTTAGCCGAAATGGTTTTTGGGCCAGATACTTACCGAGAGGGTCCCTTCTTCGCAGGCACTAACTTCTGGATGATTTCCTATTGATTTCTGTGAAAAAGAGACAAAACTTCAGCAAGTTCCAAAATTGCAATTTTTACCCACCCCTGGGTAAGGCACTAGTTTTGCACTATTTTAGCCAAAATGGTTTTTGGGCCAGATACTTACCGAGAGGGTCCCTTCTTCGCAGGCACTAACTTCTGGATGATTTCCTATTGATTTCTGTGAAAAAGAGACAAAACTTCAGCAAGTTCCAAAATTGCAATTTTTACCCACCCCTGGGTAAGGCACTAGTTTTGCACTATTTTAGCCAAAATGGTTTTTGGGCCAGATACTTACCGAGAGGGTCCCTTCTTCGCAGGCACTAACTTCTGGATGATTTCCTATTGATTTCTGTGAAAAAGAGACAAAACTTCAGCAACTTCCAAAATTGCAATTTTTACCCACCCCTGGGTAAGGCACTAGTTTTGCACTATTTTAGCCAAAATGGTTTTTGGGCCAGATACTTACCGAGAGGGTCCCTTCTTCGCAGGCACTAACTTCTGGATGATTTCCTATTGATTTCTGTGAAAAAGAGACAAAACTTCAGCAAGTTCCAAAATTGCAATTTTTACCCACCCCTGGGTAAGGCACTAGTTTTGCACTATTTTAGCCAAAATGCTTTTTGGGCCAGATACTTACCGAGAGGGTCCCTTCTTCGCAGGCACTAACTTCTGGATGATTTCCTATTGATTTCTGTGAAAAAGAGACAAAACTTCAGCAACTTCCAAAATTGCAATTTTTACCCACCCCTGGGTAAGGCACTAGTTTTGCACTATTTTAGCCAAAATGGTTTTTGGGCCAGATACTTACCGAGAGGGTCCCTTCTTCGCAGGCACTAACTTCTGGATGATTTGCTATTCATTTCTGTGAAAAAGAGACAAAACTTCAGCAAGTTCCAAAATTGCAATTTTTACCCACCCCTGGGTAAGGCACTAGTTTTGCACTATTTTAGCCAAAATGGTTTTTGGGCCAGATACTTACCGAGAGGGTCCCTTCTTCGCAGGCACTAACTTCTGGATGATTTCCTATTGATTTCTGTGAAAAAGAGACAAAACTTCAGCAAGTTCCAAAATTGCAATTTTTACCCACCCCTGGGTAAGGCACTAGTTTTGCACTATTTTAGCCAAAATGGTTTTTGGGCCAGATACTTACCGAGAGGGTCCCTTCTTCGCAGGCACTAACTTCTGGATGATTTGCTATTGATTTCTGTGAAAAAGAGACAAAACTTCAGCAAGTTCCAAAATTTCAATTTTTACCCACCCCTGGGTAAGGCACTAGTTTTGCACTATTTTAGCCAAAATGGTTTTTGGGCCAGATACTTACCGAGAGGGTTCCATCTTCGCAGGGACTAACATCTGGGTGATTTGCTATTGATTTCTGTGAAAAAGAGACAAAACTTCAGCAACTTCCAAAATTGCAATTTTTACCCACCCCTGGTTAATCCACTGTTGTTGCACTATTTTAGCCAAAATCATTTTTGGGCCAGATACTTACCGAGAGGGTTCCATCTTCGCAGGGACTAACATCTGGGTGATTTGCTATTGATTTCTGTGAAAAAGAGACAAAACTTCAGCAACTTCTAAAATTGCAATTTTTACCCACCCCTGGTTAATCCACTGTTGTTGCACTATTTTAGCCAAAATCATTTTTGGGCCAGATACTTACCGAGAGGGTTCCATCTTCGCAGGGACTAACGTCTGGATGATTTCCTATTGATTTCTGTGAAAAAGAGACAAAACTTCAGCAACTTCTAAAATTGCAATTTTTACCCACCCCTGTTTAATCCACTGTTGTTGCACTATTTTAGCCAAAATGGTTTTTGGGCCAGATACTTACCGAGAGGGTTCCATCTTCGCAGGGACTAACGTCTGGATGATTTGCTATTGATTTCTGTGAAAAAGAGACAAAACTTCAGCAACTTCTAAAATTGCAATTTTTACCCACCCCTGGTTAATCCACTGTTGTTGCACTATTTTAGCCAAAATCATTTTTGGGCCAGATACTTACCGAGAGGGTTCCATCTTCGCAGGGACTAACGTCTGGATGATTTGCTATTGATTTCTGTGAAAAAGAGACAAAACTTCAGCAACTTCTAAAATTGCAATTTTTACCCACCCCTGGTTAATCCACTGTTGTTGCACTATTTTAGCCAAAATCATTTTTGAGCCAGATACTTACCGAGAGGGTTCCATCTTCGCAGGGACTAACATCTTGGTGATTTGCTATTGATTTCTGTGAAAAAGAGACAAAACTTCAGCAACTTCCAAAATTGCAATTTTTACCCACCCCTGGTTAATCCACTGTTGTTGCACTATTTTAGCCAAAATCATTTTTGGGCCAGATACTTACCGAGAGGGTTCCATCTTCGCAGGGACTAACGTCTGGGTGATTTGCTATTGATTTCTGTGAAAAAGAGACAAAACTTCAGCAACTTCCAAAATTGCAATTTTTACCCACCCCTGGTTAATCCACTGTTGTTGCACTATTTTAGCCAAAATCATTTTTGGGCCAGATACTTACCGAGAGGGTTCCATCTTCGCAGGGACTAACATCTGGGTGATTTGCTATTGATTTCTGTGAAAAAGAGACAAAACTTCAGCAACTTCCAAAATTGCAATTTTTACCCACCCCTGGGTAAGGCACTAGTTTTGCAATATTTTAACCAAAATGGTTTTTGGGCCAGATACTTACCGAGAGGGTCCCTTCTTCGCAGGCACTAACTTCTGGATGATTTGCTATTGATTTCTGTGAAAAAGAGACAAAACTTCAGCAAGTTCCAAAATTGCAATTTTTACCCACCCCTGGGTAAGGCACTAGTTTTGCACTATTTTAGCCAAAATGGTTTTTGGGCCAGATACTTACCGAGAGGGTCCCTTCTTCGCAGGCACTAACTTCTGGATGATTTCCTATTGATTTCTGTGAAAAAGAGACAAAACTTCAGCAAGTTCCAAAATTGCAATTTTTACCCACCCCTGGGTAAGGCACTAGTTTTGCACTATTTTAGCCAAAATGGTTTTTGGGCCAGATACTTACCGAGAGGGTTCCTTCTTCGCAGGCACTAACTTCTGGATGATTTCCTATTGATTTCTGTGAAAAAGAGACAAAACTTCAGCAAATTCCAAAATTGCAATTTTTACCCACCCCTGGGTAAGGCACTAGTTTTGCACTATTTTAGCCAAAATGGTTTTTGGGCCAGATACTTACCGAGAGGGTCCCTTCTTCGCAGGCACTAACTTCTGGATGATTTGCTATTGATTTCTGTGAAAAAGAGACAAAACTTCAGCAAGTTCCAAAATTTCAATTTTTACCCACCCCTGGGTAAGGCACTAGTTTTGCACTATTTTAGCCAAAATGGTTTTTGGGCCAGATACTTACCGAGAGGGTCCCTTCTTCGCAGGCACTAACATCTGGATGATTTCCTATTGATTTCTGTGAAAAAGAGACAAAACTTCAGCAAGTTCTAAAATTGCAATTTTTACCCACCCCTGGGTAAGGCACTAGTTTTGCACTATTTTAGCCGAAATGGTTTTTGGGCCAGATACTTACCGAGAGGGTCCCTCCTTCTCAGGGACTAACATCTGGATGATTTCCTATTGATTCCTGTGAAAAAGAGACAAAACTTCAGCAACTTCCAAAATTGCAATTTTTACCCCCCCCCCCCCCCCTGGGTAATCCACTATTTTGGCACTATTTTATCATTTTTGGGCCAGATACTTACCGAGAGGGTTCCATCTTCGCAGGGACTAACGTCTGGATGATTTGCTATTGATTTCTGTGAAAAAGAGACAAAACTTCAGCAAGTTCCAAAATTGCAATTTTTACCCACCCCTGGGTAAGGCACTAGTTTTGCACTATTTTAGCCAAAATGGTTTTTGGGCCAGATACTTACCGAGAGGGTCCCTCCTTGGCAGGGACTAACATCTGGATGAATTCCTATTGATTTCTGTGAAAAAGAGACAAAACTTCAGCCAGTTTTAAAATTGCAATTTTTACCCACCCCTGGGTAAGGCACTAGTTTTGCACTATTTTAGCCAAAATGGTTTTTGGGCCAGATACTTACCGAGAGGGTCTCTCCTTCGCAGGGACTAACATCTGGATGATTTCCTATTGATTTCTGTGAAAAAGAGACAAAACTTCATCAACTTCCAAAATTGCAATTTTAACCCACCCCTGGGTAAGGCACTAGTTTTGCACTATTTTAGCCAAAATGGTTTTTGGGCCAGATACTTACCGAGAGGGTCCCTCCTTTGCAGGGACTAACATCTGGATGATTTCCTATTGATTCCTGTGAAAAAGAGACAAAACTTCAGCAACTTCCAAAATTGCAATTTTTACCCCCCCCCCCCCCCCCCCCCGGGTAATCCACTATTTTGGCACTATTTTATCATTTTTGGGCCAGATACTTACCGAGAGGGTTCCATCTTCGCAGGGACTAACGTCTGGGTGATTTGCTATTGATTTCTGTGAAAAAGAGACAAAACTTCAGCAAGTTCCAAAATTGCAATTTTTACCTACCCCTGGGTAAGGCACTAGTTTTGCACTATTTTAGCCAAAATGGTTTTTGGGCCAGATACTTACCGAGAGGGTCCCTCCTTCTCAGGGACTAACATCTGGATGATTTGCTATTGATTCCTGTGAAAAAGAGACAAAACTTCAGCAACTTCCAAAATTGCAATTTTTACCCCCCCCCCCCCCCCCCCAGGGTAATCCACTATTTTGGCACTATTTTATCATTTTTGGGCCAGATACTTACCGAGAGGGTTCCATCTTCGCAGGGACTAACGTCTGGATGATTTGCTATTGATTTCTGTGAAAAAGAGACAAAACTTCAGCAACTTCCAAAATTGCAATTTTTACCCACCCCTGGGTAAGGCACTAGTTTTGCACTATTTTAGCCAAAATGGTTTTTAGGCCAGATACTAACCGAGAGGGTCCCTCCTTCGCAGGGACTAACATCTGGATGATTTCCTATTGATTTCTGTGAAAAAGAGACAAAACTTCAGCAACTTCCAAAATTGCAACTTTAACCCACCCCTGGGTAAGGCACTAGTTTTGCACTATTTTAGCCAAAATGGTTTTTGGGCCAGATACTTACCGAGAGGGTCCCTCCTTCGCAGGGACTAACATCTGGATGATTTCCTATTGATTCCTGTGAAAAAGAGACAAAACTTCAGCAACTTCCAAAATTGCAATTTTTACCCCCCCCCCCCCCCCCCCACCGGGTAATCCACTATTTTGGCACTATTTTATCATTATTGGGCCAGATACTAACCGAGAGGGTTCCATCTTCGCAGGGACTAACATCTGGATGATTTCCTATTGATTCCTGTGAAAAAGAGACAAAACTTCAGCAACTTCCAAAATTGCAATTTTTACCCACCACTGGGTAAGGCACTAGTTTTGCACTATTTTAGCCAAAATGGTTTTTGGGCCAGATACTTACCGAGAGGGTCCCTCCTTCGCAGGGACTAACGTCTGGGTGATTTGCTATTGATTTCTGTGAAAAAGAGACAAAACTTCAGCAACTTCCAAAATTGCAATTTTTACCCACCCTTGGTTAATCCACTTCTCATGCACCATTTTAGCCAAAATCATTTTTGGGCCAGATACTTACCGAGAGGGTTCCATCTTCGCAGGGACTAACGTCTGGGTGATTTGCTATTGATTTCTGTGAAAAAGTGACAAAACTTCAGCAACTTCCAAAATTGCAATTTTTACCCACCCCTGGTTAATCCACTTCTCATGCACCATTTTAGCCAAAATCATTTTTGGGCCAGATACTTACCGAGAGGGTTCCATCTTCGCAGGGACTAACGTCTGGGTGATTTGCTATTGATTTCTGTGAAAAAGAGACAAAACTTCAGCAAGTTCCAAAATTGCAATTTTTACCCACCCCTGGGTAAGGCACTAGTTTTGCACTATTTTAGCCAAAATGGTTTTTGGGCCAGATACTTACCGAGAGGGTCCCTTCTTCGCAGGCACTAACTTCTGGATGATTTGCTATTGATTTCTGTGAAAAAGAGACAAAACTTCAGCAAGTTCCAAAATTGCAATTTTTACCCACCCCTGGGTAAGGCACTAGTTTTGCACTATTTTAGCCAAAATGGTTTTTGGGCCAGATACTTACCGAGAGGGTCCCTTCTTCGCAGGCACTAACTTCTGGATGATTTGCTATTGATTTCTATGAAAAAGAGTCAAAACTTCAGCAAGTTCCAAAATTGCAATTTTTACCCACCCCTGGGTAAGGCACTAGTTTTGCACTATTTTAGCCAAAATGGTTTTTGGGCCAGATACTTACCGAGAGGGTCCCTTCTTCGCAGGCACTAACTTCTGGATGATTTCCTATTGATTTCTGTGAAAAAGAGACAAAACTTCAGCAACTTCCAAAATTGCAATTTTTACCCACCCCTGGGTAAGGCACTAGTTTTGCACTATTTTAGCCAAAATGGTTTTTGGGCCAGATACTTACCGAGAGGGTCCCTTCTTCGCAGGCACTAACTTCTGGATGATTTGCTATTCATTTCTGTGAAAAAGAGACAAAACTTCAGCAAGTTCCAAAATTGCAATTTTTACCCACCCCTGGGTAAGGCACTAGTTTTGCACTATTTTAGCCAAAATGGTTTTTGGGCCAGATACTTACCGAGAGGGTCCCTTCTTCGCAGGCACTAACTTCTGGATGATTTCCTATTGATTTCTGTGAAAAAGAGACAAAACTTCAGCAAGTTCCAAAATTGCAATTTTTACCCACCCCTGGGTAAGGCACTAGTTTTGCACTATTTTAGCCAAAATGGTTTTTGGGCCAGATACTTACCGAGAGGGTCCCTTCTTCGCAGGCACTAACTTCTGGATGATTTGCTATTGATTTCTGTGAAAAAGAGACAAAACTTCAGCAAGTTCCAAAATTTCAATTTTTACCCACCCCTGGGTAAGGCACTAGTTTTGCACTATTTTAGCCAAAATGGTTTTTGGGCCAGATACTTACCGAGAGGGTTCCATCTTCGCAGGGACTAACATCTGGGTGATTTGCTATTGATTTCTGTGAAAAAGAGACAAAACTTCAGCAACTTCCAAAATTGCAATTTTTACCCACCCCTGGTTAATCCACTGTTGTTGCACTATTTTAGCCAAAATCATTTTTGGGCCAGATACTTACCGAGAGGGTTCCATCTTCGCAGGGACTAACATCTGGGTGATTTGCTATTGATTTCTGTGAAAAAGAGACAAAACTTCAGCAACTTCTAAAATTGCAATTTTTACCCACCCCTGGTTAATCCACTGTTGTTGCACTATTTTAGCCAAAATCATTTTTGGGCCAGATACTTACCGAGAGGGTTCCATCTTCGCAGGGACTAACGTCTGGATGATTTCCTATTGATTTCTGTGAAAAAGAGACAAAACTTCAGCAACTTCTAAAATTGCAATTTTTACCCACCCCTGGTTAATCCACTGTTGTTGCACTATTTTAGCCAAAATGGTTTTTGGGCCAGATACTTACCGAGAGGGTTCCATCTTCGCAGGGACTAACGTCTGGATGATTTGCTATTGATTTCTGTGAAAAAGAGACAAAACTTCAGCAACTTCTAAAATTGCAATTTTTACCCACCCCTGGTTAATCCACTGTTGTTGCACTATTTTAGCCAAAATCATTTTTGGGCCAGATACTTACCGAGAGGGTTCCATCTTCGCAGGGACTAACGTCTGGATGATTTGCTATTGATTTCTGTGAAAAAGAGACAAAACTTCAGCAACTTCTAAAATTGCAATTTTTACCCACCCCTGGTTAATCCACTGTTGTTGCACTATTTTAGCCAAAATCATTTTTGGGCCAGATACTTACCGAGAGGGTTCCATCTTCGCAGGGACTAACATCTTGGTGATTTGCTATTGATTTCTGTGAAAAAGAGACAAAACTTCAGCAACTTCCAAAATTGCAATTTTTACCCACCCCTGGTTAATCCACTGTTGTTGCACTATTTTAGCCAAAATCATTTTTGGGCCAGATACTTACCGAGAGGGTTCCATCTTCGCAGGGACTAACATCTGGGTGATTTGCTATTGATTTCTGTGAAAAAGAGACAAAACTTCAGCAACTTCCAAAATTGCAATTTTTACCCACCCCTGGTTAATCCACTGTTGTTGCACTATTTTAGCCAAAATCATTTTTGGGCCAGATACTTACCGAGAGGGTTCCATCTTCGCAGGGACTAACATCTGGGTGATTTGCTATTGATTTCTGTGAAAAAGAGACAAAACTTCAGCAACTTCCAAAATTGCAATTTTTACCCACCCCTGGGTAAGGCACTAGTTTTGCAATATTTTAACCAAAATGGTTTTTGGGCCAGATACTTACCGAGAGGGTCCCTTCTTCGCAGGCACTAACTTCTGGATGATTTGCTATTGATTTCTGTGAAAAAGAGACAAAACTTCAGCAAGTTCCAAAATTGCAATTTTTACCCACCCCTGGGTAAGGCACTAGTTTTGCACTATTTTAGCCAAAATGGTTTTTGGGCCAGATACTTACCGAGAGGGTCCCTTCTTCGCAGGCACTAACTTCTGGATGATTTCCTATTGATTTCTGTGAAAAAGAGACAAAACTTCAGCAAGTTCCAAAATTGCAATTTTTACCCACCCCTGGGTAAGGCACTAGTTTTGCACTATTTTAGCCAAAATGGTTTTTGGGCCAGATACTTACCGAGAGGGTTCCTTCTTCGCAGGCACTAACTTCTGGATGATTTCCTATTGATTTCTGTGAAAAAGAGACAAAACTTCAGCAAATTCCAAAATTGCAATTTTTACCCACCCCTGGGTAAGGCACTAGTTTTGCACTATTTTAGCCAAAATGGTTTTTGGGCCAGATACTTACCGAGAGGGTCCCTTCTTCGCAGGCACTAACTTCTGGATGATTTCCTATTGATTTCTGTGAAAAAGAGACAAAACTTCAGCAAGTTCCAAAATTTCAATTTTTACCCACCCCTGGGTAAGGCACTAGTTTTGCACTATTTTAGCCAAAATGGTTTTTGGGCCAGATACTTACCGAGAGGGTCCCTTCTTCGCAGGCACTAACATCTGGATGATTTCCTATTGATTTCTGTGAAAAAGAGACAAAACTTCAGCAAGTTCTAAAATTGCAATTTTTACCCACCCCTGGGTAAGGCACTAGTTTTGCACTATTTTAGCCGAAATGGTTTTTGGGCCAGATACTTACCGAGAGGGTCCCTTCTTCGCAGGCACTAACTTCTGGATGATTTCCTATTGATTTCTGTGAAAAAGAGACAAAACTTCAGCAAGTTCCAAAATTGCAATTTTTACCCACCCCTGGGTAAGGCACTAGTTTTGCACTATTTTAGCCAAAATGGTTTTTGGGCCAGATACTTACCGAGAGGGTCCCTTCTTCGCAGGCACTAACTTCTGGATGATTTCCTATTGATTTCTGTGAAAAAGAGACAAAACTTCAGCAAGTTCCAAAATTGCAATTTTTACCCACCCCTGGGTAAGGCACTAGTTTTGCACTATTTTAGCCAAAATGGTTTTTGGGCCAGATACTTACCGAGAGGGTCCCTTCTTCGCAGGCACTAACTTCTGGATGATTTGCTATTGATTTCTGTGAAAAAGGGACAAAACTTCAGCAAGTTTCAAAATTGCAATTTTTACCCACCCCTGGGTAAGGCACTAGTTTTGCACTATTTTAGCCAAAATGGTTTTTGGGCCACATACTTACCGAGAGGGTCCCTTCTTCGCAGGCACTAACTTCTGGATGATTTCCTATTGATTTCTGTGAAAAAGAGACAAAACTTCAGCAAGTTCCAAAATTGCAATTTTTACCCACCCCTGGGTAAGGCACTAGTTTTGCACTATTTTAGCCAAAATGCTTTTTGGGCCAGATACTTACCGAGAGGGTCCCTTCTTCGCAGGCACTAACTTCTGGATGATTTCCTATTGATTTCTGTGAAAAAGAGACAAAACTTCAGCAACTTCCAAAATTGCAATTTTTACCCACCCCTGGGTAAGGCACTAGTTTTGCACTATTTTAGCCAAAATGGTTTTTGGGCCAGATACTTACCGAGAGGGTCCCTTCTTCGCAGGCACTAACTTCTGGATGATTTGCTATTGATTTCTGTGAAAAAGAGACAAAACTTCAGCAAGTTCCAAAATTGCAATTTTTACCCACCCCTGGGTAAGGCACTAGTTTTGCACTATTTTAGCCAAAATGGTTTTTGGGCCAGATACTTACCGAGAGGGTCCCTTCTTCGCAGGCACTAACTTCTGGATGATTTCCTATTGATTTCTGTGAAAAAGAGACAAAACTTCAGCAAGTTCCAAAATTGCAATTTTTACCCACCCCTGGGTAAGGCACTAGTTTTGCACTATTTTAGCCAAAATGGTTTTTGGGCCAGATACTTACCGAGAGGGTCCCTTCTTCGCAGGCACTAACTTCTGGATGATTTGCTATTGATTTCTGTGAAAAAGAGACAAAACTTCAGCAAGTTCCAAAATTTCAATTTTTACCCACCCCTGGGTAAGGCACTAGTTTTGCACTATTTTAGCCAAAATGGTTTTTGGGCCAGATACTTACCGAGAGGGTTCCATCTTCGCAGGGACTAACATCTGGGTGATTTGCTATTGATTTCTGTGAAAAAGAGACAAAACTTCAGCAACTTCCAAAATTGCAATTTTTACCCACCCCTGGTTAATCCACTGTTGTTGCACTATTTTAGCCAAAATCATTTTTGGGCCAGATACTTACCGAGAGGGTTCCATCTTCGCAGGGACTAACATCTGGGTGATTTGCTATTGATTTCTGTGAAAAAGAGACAAAACTTCAGCAACTTCTAAAATTGCAATTTTTACCCACCCCTGGTTAATCCACTGTTGTTGCACTATTTTAGCCAAAATCATTTTTGGGCCAGATACTTACCGAGAGGGTTCCATCTTCGCAGGGTCTAACGTCTGGATGATTTCCTATTGATTTCTGTGAAAAAGAGACAAAACTTCAGCAACTTCTAAAATTGCAATTTTTACCCACCCCTGGTTAATCCACTGTTGTTGCACTATTTTAGCCAAAATGGTTTTTGGGCCAGATACTTACCGAGAGGGTTCCATCTTCGCAGGGACTAACGTCTGGATGATTTGCTATTGATTTCTGTGAAAAAGAGACAAAACTTTAGCAACTTCTAAAATTGCAATTTTTACCCACCCCTGGTTAATCCACTGTTGTTGCACTATTTTAGCCAAAATCATTTTTGGGCCAGATACTTACCGAGAGGGTTCCATCTTCGCAGGGACTAACGTCTGGATGATTTGCTATTGATTTCTGTGAAAAAGAGACAAAACTTCAGCAACTTCTAAAATTGCAATTTTTACCCACCCCTGGTTAATCCACTGTTGTTGCACTATTTTAGCCAAAATCATTTTTGGGCCAGATACTTACCGAGAGGGTTCCATCTTCGCAGGGACTAACATCTTGGTGATTTGCTATTGATTTCTGTGAAAAAGAGACAAAACTTCAGCAACTTCCAAAATTGCAATTTTTACCCACCCCTGGTTAATCCACTGTTGTTGCACTATTTTAGCCAAAATCATTTTTGGGCCAGATACTTACCGAGAGGGTTCCATCTTCGCAGGGACTAACATCTGGGTGATTTGCTATTGATTTCTGTGAAAAAGAGACAAAACTTCAGCAACTTCCAAAATTGCAATTTTTACCCACCCCTGGTTAATCCACTGTTGTTGCACTATTTTAGCCAAAATCATTTTTGGGCCAGATACTTACCGAGAGGGTTCCATCTTCGCAGGGACTAACATCTGGGTGATTTGCTATTGATTTCTGTGAAAAAGAGACAAAACTTCAGCAACTTCCAAAATTGCAATTTTTACCCACCCCTGGGTAAGGCACTAGTTTTGCAATATTTTAACCAAAATGGTTTTTGGGCCAGATACTTACCGAGAGGGTCCCTTCTTCGCAGGCACTAACTTCTGGATGATTTGCTATTGATTTCTGTGAAAAAGAGACAAAACTTCAGCAAGTTCCAAAATTGCAATTTTTACCCACCCCTGGGTAAGGCACTAGTTTTGCACTATTTTAGCCAAAATGGTTTTTGGGCCAGATACTTACCGAGAGGGTCCCTTCTTCGCAGGCACTAACTTCTGGATGATTTCCTATTGATTTCTGTGAAAAAGAGACAAAACTTCAGCAAGTTCCAAAATTGCAATTTTTACCCACCCCTGGGTAAGGCACTAGTTTTGCACTATTTTAGCCAAAATGGTTTTTGGGCCAGATACTTACCGAGAGGGTTCCTTCTTCGCAGGCACTAACTTCTGGATGATTTCCTATTGATTTCTGTGAAAAAGAGACAAAACTTCAGCAAATTCCAAAATTGCAATTTTTACCCACCCCTGGGTAAGGCACTAGTTTTGCACTATTTTAGCCAAAATGGTTTTTGGGCCAGATACTTACCGAGAGGGTCCCTTCTTAGCAGGCACTAACTTCTGGATGATTTCCTATTCATTTCTGTGAAAAAGAGACAAAACTTCAGCAAGTTCCAAAATTTCAATTTTTACCCACCCCTGGGTAAGGCACTAGTTTTGCACTATTTTAGCCAAAATGGTTTTTGGGCCAGATACTTACCGAGAGGGTCCCTTCTTCGCAGGCACTAACATCTGGATGATTTCCTATTGATTTCTGTGAAAAAGAGACAAAACTTCAGCAAGTTCTAAAATTGCAATTTTTACCCACCCCTGGGTAAGGCACTAGTTTTGCACTATTTTAGCCGAAATGGTTTTTGGGCCAGATACTTACCGAGAGGGTCCCTTCTTCGCAGGCACTAACTTCTGGATGATTTCCTATTGATTTCTGTGAAAAAGAGACAAAACTTCAGCAAGTTCCAAAATTGCAATTTTTACCCACCCCTGGGTAAGGCACTAGTTTTGCACTATTTTAGCCAAAATGGTTTTTGGGCCAGATACTTACCGAGAGGGTCCCTTCTTCGCAGGCACTAACTTCTGGATGATTTCCTATTGATTTCTGTGAAAAAGAGACAAAACTTCAGCAAGTTCCAAAATTGCAATTTTTACCCACCCCTGGGTAAGGCACTAGTTTTGCACTATTTTAGCCAAAATGGTTTTTGGGCCAGATACTTACCGAGAGGGTCCCTTCTTCGCAGGCACTAACTTCTGGATGATTTGCTATTGATTTCTGTGAAAAAGAGACAAAACTTCAGCAAGTTCCAAAATTGCAATTTTTACCCACCCCTGGGTAAGGCACTAGTTTTGCACTATTTTAGCCAAAATGGTTTTTGGGCCAGATACTTACCGAGAGGGTCCCTTCTTCGCAGGCACTAACTTCTGGATGATTTCCTATTGATTTCTGTGAAAAAGAGACAAAACTTCAGCAAGTTCCAAAATTGCAATTTTTACCCACCCCTGGGTAAGGCACTAGTTTTGCACTATTTTAGCCAAAATGGTTTTTGGGCCAGATACTTACCGAGAGGGTCCCTTCTTCGCAGGCACTAACTTCTGGATGATTTCCTATTGATTTCTGTGAAAAAGAGACAAAACTTCAGCAAGTTCCAAAATTGCAATTTTTACCCACCCCTGGGTAAGGCACTAGTTTTGCACTATTTTAGCCAAAATGGTTTTTGGGCCAGATACTTACCGAGAGGGTCCCTTCTTCGCAGGGACTAACTTCTGGATGATTTCCTATTGATTTCTGTTAAAAAGAGACAAAACTTCAGCAAGTTCCAAAATTGCAATTTTTACCCACCCCTGGGTAAGGCACTAGTTTTGCACTATTTTAGCCAAAATGGTTTTTGGGCCAGATACTTACCGAGAGGGTCCCTTCTTCGCAGGCACTAACTTCTGGATGATTTGCTATTGATTTCTGTGAAAAAGAGACAAAACTTCAGCAAGTTCTAAAATTGCAATTTTTACCCACCCCTGGGTAAGGCACTAGTTTTGCACTATTTTAGCCGAAATGGTTTTTGGGCCAGATACTTACCGAGAGGGTCCCTTCTTCGTAGGCACTAACTTCTGGATGATTTCCTATTCATTTCTGTGAAAAAGAGACAAAACTTCAGGAAGTTCCAAAATTGCAATTTTTACCCACCCCTGGGTAAGGCATTAGTTTTGCACTATTTTAGCCAAAATGGTTTTTGGGTTAGATACTTACCGAGAGGGTCCCTTCTTCGCAGGCACTAACTTCTGGATGATTTCCTATTGATTTCTGTGAAAAAGAGACAAAACTTCAGCAAGTTCCAAAATTGCAATTTTTACCCACCCCTGGGTAAGGCACTAGTTTTGCAATATTTTAACCAAAATGGTTTTTGGGCCAGATACTTACCGAGAGGGTCCCTTCTTCGCAGGCACTAACTTCTGGATGATTTGCTATTGATTTCTGTGAAAAAGAGACAAAACTTCAGCAAGTTCCAAAATTGCAATTTTTACCCACCCCTGGGTAAGGCACTAGTTTTGCACTATTTTAGCCAAAATGGTTTTTGGGCCAGATACTTACCGAGAGGGTCCCTTCTTCGCAGGCACTAACTTCTGGATGATTTGCTATTGATTTCTTTGAAAAAGAGACAAAACTTCAGCAAGTTCCAAAATTGCAATTTTTACCCACCCCTGGGTAAGGCACTAGTTTTGCACTATTTTAGCCAAAATGGTTTTTGGGCCAGATACTTACCGAGAGGGTCCCTTCTTCGCAGGCACTAACTTCTGGATGATTTCCTATTCATTTCTGTGAAAAAGAGACAAAACTTCAGCAAGTTCCAAAATTGCAATTTTTACCCACCCCTGGGTAAGGCACTAGTTTTGCACTATTTTAGCCAAAATGGTTTTTGGGCCAGATACTTACCGAGAGGGTCCCTTCTTCGCAGGCACTAACTTCTGGATGACTTCCTATTGATTTCTGTGAAAAAGAGACAAAACTTCAGCAAGTTCCAAAATTGCAATTTTTACCCACCCCTGGGTAAGGCACTAGTTTTGCACTATTTTAGCCAAAATGGTTTTTGGGCCAGATACTTACCGAGAGGGTCCCTTCTTCGCAGGCACTAACTTCTGGATGATTTCCTATTGATTTCTGTGAAAAAGAGACAAAACTTCAGCAAGTTCCAAAATTGCAATTTTTACCCACCCCTGGGTAAGGCACTAGTTTTGCACTATTTTAGCCAAAATGGTTTTTGGGCCAGATACTTACCGAGAGGGTCCCTTCTTCGCAGGCACTAACTTCTGGATGATTTCCTATTGATTTCTGTGAAAAAGAGTCAAAACTTCAGCAAGTTCCAAAATTGCAATTTTTACCCACCCCTGGGTAAGGCACTAGTTTTGCACTATTTTAGCCAAAATGGTTTTTGGGCCAGATACTTACCGAGAGGGTCCCTTCTTCGCAGGCACTAACTTCTGGATGATTTCCTATTGATTTCTGTGAAAAAGAGACAAAACTTCAGCAAGTTCCAAAATTGCAATTTTTACCCACCCCTGGGTAAGGCACTAGTTTTGCACTATTTTAGCCAAAATGGTTTTTGGGCCAGATACTTACCGAGAGGGTCCCTTCTTCGCAGGCACTAACTTCTGGATGATTTCCTATTGATTTCTGTGAAAAAGAGTCAAAACTTCAGCAAGTTCCAAAATTGCAATTTTTACCCACCCCTGGGTAAGGCACTAGTTTTGCACTATTTTAGCCAAAATGGTTTTTGGGCCAGATACTTACCGAGAGGGTCCCTTCTTCGCAGGGACTAACTTCTGGATGATTTCCTATTGATTTCTGTTAAAAAGAGACAAAACTTCAGCAAGTTCCAAAATTGCAATTTTTACCCACCCCTGGGTAAGGCACTAGTTTTGCACTATTTTAGCCGAAATGGTTTTTTGGTCCAGATACTTACCGAGAGGGTCCCTTCTTCGCAGGCACTAACTTCTGGATGATTTGCTATTGATTTCTGTGAAAAAGAGACAAAACTTCAGCAAGTTCCAAAATTGCAATTTTTACCCACCCCTGGGTAAGGCACTAGTTTTGCACTATTTTAACCAAAATGGTTTTTGGGCCAGATACTTACCGAGAGGGTCCCTTCTTCGCAGGCACTAACTTCTGGATGATTTCCTATTGATTTCTGTGAAAAAGAGACAAAACTTCAGCAAGTTCTAAAATTGCAATTTTTACCCACCCCTGGGTAAGGCACTAGTTTTGCACTATTTTAGCCAAAATGGTTTTTGGGCCAGATACTTACCGAGAGGGTCCCTTCTTCGCAGGCACTAACTTCTGGATGATTTCCTATTCATTTCTGTGAAAAAGAGACAAAACTTCAGCAAGTTCCAAAATTGCAATTTTTACCTACCCCTGGGTAAGGCACTAGTTTTGCACTATTTTAGCCAAAATGGTTTTTGGGCCAGATACTTACCGAGAGGGTCCCTCCTTCTCAGGGACTAACATCTGGATGATTTCCTATTGATTCCTGTGAAAAAGAGACAAAACTTCAGCAACTTCCAAAATTGCAATTTTTACCCCCCCCCCCCCCTGGGTAATCCACTATTTTGGCACTATTTTATCATTTTTGGGCCAGATACTTACCGAGAGGGTTCCATCTTCGCAGGGACTAACGTCTGGATGATTTGCTATTGATTTCTGTGAAAAAGAGACAAAACTTCAGCAACTTCCAAAATTGCAATTTTTACCCACCCCTGGGTAAGGCACTAGTTTTGCACTATTTTAGCCAAAATGGTTTTTAGGCCAGATACTAACCGAGAGGGTCCCTCCTTCGCAGGGACTAACATCTGGATGATTTCCTATTGATTTCTGTGAAAAAGAGACAAAACTTCAGCAACTTCCAAAATTGCAACTTTAACCCACCCCTGGGTAAGGCACTAGTTTTGCACTATTTTAGCCAAAATGGTTTTTGGGCCAGATACTTACCGAGAGGGTCCCTCCTTCGCAGGGACTAACATCTGGATGATTTCCTATTGATTCCTGTGAAAAAGAGACAAAACTTCAGCAACTTCCAAAATTGCAATTTTTACCCCCCCCCCCCCCCCCCCCCCCCACCGGGTAATCCACTATTTTGGCACTATTTTATCATTATTGGGCCAGATACTAACCGAGAGGGTTCCATCTTCGCAGGGACTAACATCTGGATGATTTCCTATTGATTCCTGTGAAAAAGAGACAAAACTTCAGCAACTTCCAAAATTGCAATTTTTACCCACCACTGGGTAAGGCACTAGTTTTGCACTATTTTAGCCAAAATGGTTTTTGGGCCAGATACTTACCGAGAGGGTCCCTCCTTCGCAGGGACTAACGTCTGGGTGATTTGCTATTGATTTCTGTGAAAAAGAGACAAAACTTCAGCAACTTCCAAAATTGCAATTTTTACCCACCCTTGGTTAATCCACTTCTCATGCACCATTTTAGCCAAAATCATTTTTGGGCCAGATACTTACCGAGAGGGTTCCATCTTCGCAGGGACTAACGTCTGGGTGATTTGCTATTGATTTCTGTGAAAAAGTGACAAAACTTCAGCAACTTCCAAAATTGCAATTTTTACCCACCCCTGGTTAATCCACTTCTCATGCACCATTTTAGCCAAAATCATTTTTGGGCCAGATACTTACCGAGAGGGTTCCATCTTCGCAGGGACTAACGTCTGGGTGATTTGCTATTGATTTCTGTGAAAAAGAGACAAAACTTCAGCAACTTTCAAAATTGCAATTTTTACCCACCCCTGGTTAATCCACTTCTCATGCACCATTTTAGCCAAAATCATTTTTGGGCCAGATACTTACCGAGAGGGTTCCATCTTCGCAGGGACTAACGTCTGGGTGATTTGCTATTGATTTCTGTGAAAAAGAGACAAAACTTCAGCAACTTCCAAAATTGCAATTTTTACCCACCCCTGGTTAATCCACTTCTCATGCACCATTTTAGCCAAAATCATTTTTGGGCCAGATACTTACCGAGAGGGTTCCATCTTCGCAGGGACTAACGTCTGGGTGATTTGCTATTGATTTCTGTGAAAAAGAGACAAAACTTCAGCAACTTCCAAAATTGCAATTTTTACCCACCCCTGGTTAATCCACTTCTCATGCACCATTTTAGCCAAAATCTTTTTTGGGCCAGATACTTACCGAGAGGGTTCCATCTTCGCAGGGACTAACGTCTGGGTGATTTGCTATTGATTTCTGTGAAAAAGAGACAAAACTTCAGCAACTTCCAAAATTGCAATTTTTACCCACCCCTGGTTAATCCACTTCTCATGCACCATTTTAGCCAAAATCATTTTTGGGCCAGATACTTACCGAGAGGGTTCCATCTTCGCAGGGACTAACGTCTGGGTGATTTGCTATTGATTTCTGTGAAAAAGAGACAAAACTTCAGCAACTTCCAAAATTGCAATTTTTACCCACCCCTGGTTAATCCACTTCTCATGCACCATTTTAGCCAAAATCATTTTTGGGCCAGATACTTACCGAGAGGGTTCCATCTTCGCAGGGACTAACGTCTGGGTGATTTGCTATTGATTTCTGTGAAAAAGAGACAAAACTTCAGCAACTTCCAAAATTGCAATTTTTACCCACCCCTGGTTAATCCACTTCTCATGCACCATTTTAGCCAAAATCATTTTTGGGCCAGATACTTACCGAGAGGGTTCCATCTTCGCAGGGACTAACGTCTGGGTGATTTGCTATTGATTTCTGTGAAAAAGAGACAAAACTTCAGCAACTTCCAAAATTGCAATTTTTACCCACCCCTGGTTAATCCACTTCTCATGCACCATTTTAGCCAAAATCATTTTTGGGCCAGATACTTACCGAGAGGGTTCCATCTTCGCAGGGACTAACGTCTGGGTGATTTGCTATTGATTTCTGTGAAAAAGAGACAAAACTTCAGCAACTTCCAAAATTGCAATTTTTACCCACCCCTGGTTAATCCACTTCTCATGCACCATTTTAGCCAAAATCATTTTTGGGCCAGATACTTACCGAGAGGGTTCCATCTTCGCAGGGACTAACGTCTGGGTGATTTGCTATTGATTTCTGTGAAAAAGAGACAAAACTTCAGCAACTTCCAAAATTGCAATTTTTACCCACCCCTGGTTAATCCACTTCTCATGCACCATTTTAGCCAAAATCATTTTTGGGCCAGATACTTACCGAGAGGGTTCCATCTTCGCAGGGACTAACGTCTGGGTGATTTGCTATTGATTTCTGTGAAAAAGAGACAAAACTTCAGCAACTTCCAAAATTGCAATTTTTACCCACCCCTGGTTAATCCACTTCTCATGCACCATTTTAGCCAAAATCATTTTTGGGCCAGATACTTACCGAGAGGGTTCCATCTTCGCAGGGACTAACGTCTGGGTGATTTGCTATTGATTTCTGTGAAAAAGAGACAAAACTTCAGCAACTTCCAAAATTGCAATTTTTACCCACCCCTGGTTAATCCACTTCTCATGCACCATTTTAGCCAAAATCTTTTTTGGGCCAGATACTTACCGAGAGGGTTCCATCTTCGCAGGGACTAACGTCTGGGTGATTTGCTATTGATTTCTGTGAAAAAGAGACAAAACTTCAGCAACTTCCAAAATTGCAATTTTTACCCACCCCTGGTTAATCCACTTCTCATGCACCATTTTAGCCAAAATCATTTTTGGGCCAGATACTTACCGAGAGGGTTCCATCTTCGCAGGGACTAACGTCTGGGTGATTTGCTATTGATTTCTGTGAAAAAGAGACAAAACTTCAGCAACTTCCAAAATTGCAATTTTTACCCACCCCTGGTTAATCCACTTCTCATGCACCATTTTAGCCAAAATCATTTTTGGGCCAGATACTTACCGAGAGGGTTCCATCTTCGCAGGGACTAACGTCTGGGTGATTTGCTATTGATTTCTGTGAAAAAGAGACAAAACTTCAGCAACTTCCAAAATTGCAATTTTTACCCACCCCTGGTTAATCCACTTCTCATGCACCATTTTAGCCAAAATCATTTTTGGGCCAGATACTTACCGAGAGGGTTCCATCTTCGCAGGGACTAACGTCTGGGTGATTTGCTATTGATTTCTGTGAAAAAGAGACAAAACTTCAGCAACTTCCAAAATTGCAATTTTTACCCACCCCTGGTTAATCCACTTCTCATGCACCATTTTAGCCAAAATCTTTTTTGGGCCAGATACTTACCGAGAGGGTTCCATCTTCGCAGGGACTAACGTCTGGGTGATTTGCTATTGATTTCTGTGAAAAAGAGACAAAACTTCAGCAACTTCCAAAATTGCAATTTTTACCCACCCCTGGTTAATCCACTTCTCATGCACCATTTTAGCCAAAATCATTTTTGGGCCAGATACTTACCGAGAGGGTTCCATCTTCGCAGGGACTAACGTCTGGGTGATTTGCTATTGATTTCTGTGAAAAAGAGACAAAACTTCAGCAACTTCCAAAATTGCAATTTTTACCCACCCCTGGTTAATCCACTTCTCATGCACCATTTTAGCCAAAATCATTTTTGGGCCAGATACTTACCGAGAGGGTTCCATCTTCGCAGGGACTAACGTCTGGGTGATTTGCTATTGATTTCTGTGAAAAAGAGACAAAACTTCAGCAACTTCCAAAATTGCAATTTTTACCCACCCCTGGTTAATCCACTTCTCATGCACCATTTTAGCCAAAATCATTTTTGGGCCAGATACTTACCGAGAGGGTTCCATCTTCGCAGGGACTAACGTCTGGGTGATTTGCTATTGATTTCTGTGAAAAAGAGACAAAACTTCAGCAACTTCCAAAATTGCAATTTTTACCCACCCCTGGTTAATCCACTTCTCATGCACCATTTTAGCCAAAATCATTTTTGGGCCAGATACTTACCGAGAGGGTTCCATCTTCGCAGGGACTAACGTCTGGGTGATTTGCTATTGATTTCTGTGAAAAAGAGACAAAACTTCAGCAACTTCCAAAATTGCAATTTTTACCCACCCCTGGTTAATCCACTTCTCATGCACCATTTTAGCCAAAATCATTTTTGGGCCAGATACTTACCGAGAGGGTTCCATCTTCGCAGGGACTAACGTCTGGGTGATTTGCTATTGATTTCTGTGAAAAAGAGACAAAACTTCAGCAACTTCCAAAATTGCAATTTTTACCCACCCCTGGTTAATCCACTTCTCATGCACCATTTTAGCCAAAATCATTTTTGGGCCAGATACTTACCGAGAGGGTTCCATCTTCGCAGGGACTAACGTCTGGGTGATTTGCTATTGATTTCTGTGAAAAAGAGACAAAACTTCAGCAACTTCCAAAATTGCAATTTTTACCCACCCCTGGTTAATCCACTTCTCATGCACCATTTTAGCCAAAATCATTTTTGGGCCAGATACTTACCGAGAGGGTTCCATCTTCGCAGGGACTAACGTCTGGGTGATTTGCTATTGATTTCTGTGAAAAAGAGACAAAACTTCAGCAACTTCCAAAATTGCAATTTTTACCCACCCCTGGTTAATCCACTTCTCATGCACCATTTTAGCCAAAATCTTTTTTGGGCCAGATACTTACCGAGAGGGTTCCATCTTCGCAGGGACTAACGTCTGGGTGATTTGCTATTGATTTCTGTGAAAAAGAGACAAAACTTCAGCAACTTCCAAAATTGCAATTTTTACCCACCCCTGGTTAATCCACTTCTCATGCACCATTTTAGCCAAAATCATTTTTGGGCCAGATACTTACCGAGAGGGTTCCATCTTCGCAGGGACTAACGTCTGGGTGATTTGCTATTGATTTCTGTGAAAAAGAGACAAAACTTCAGCAACTTCCAAAATTGCAATTTTTACCCACCCCTGGTTAATCCACTTCTCATGCACCATTTTAGCCAAAATCATTTTTGGGCCAGATACTTACCGAGAGGGTTCCATCTTCGCAGGGACTAACGTCTGGGTGATTTGCTATTGATTTCTGTGAAAAAGTGACAAAACTTCAGCAACTTCCAAAATTGCAATTTTTACCCACCCCTGGTTAATCCACTTCTCATGCACCATTTTAGCCAAAATCATTTTTGGGCCAGATACTTACCGAGAGGGTTCCATCTTCGCAGGGACTAACGTCTGGGTGATTTGCTATTGATTTCTGTGAAAAAGAGACAAAACTTCAGCAACTTTCAAAATTGCAATTTTTACCCACCCCTGGTTAATCCACTTCTCATGCACCATTTTAGCCAAAATCTTTTTTGGGCCAGATACTTACCGAGAGGGTTCCATCTTCGCAGGGACTAACGTCTGGGTGATTTGCTATTGATTTCTGTGAAAAAGAGACAAAACTTCAGCAACTTCCAAAATTGCAATTTTTACCCACCCCTGGTTAATCCACTTCTCATGCACCATTTTAGCCAAAATCATTTTTGGGCCAGATACTTACCGAGAGGGTTCCATCTTCGCAGGGACTAACGTCTGGGTGATTTGCTATTGATTTCTGTGAAAAAGAGACAAAACTTCAGCAACTTCCAAAATTGCAATTTTTACCCACCCCTGGTTAATCCACTTCTCATGCACCATTTTAGCCAAAATCATTTTTGGGCCAGATACTTACCGAGAGGGTTCCATCTTCGCAGGGACTAACGTCTGGGTGATTTGCTATTGATTTCTGTGAAAAAGTGACAAAACTTCAGCAACTTCCAAAATTGCAATTTTTACCCACCCCTGGTTAATCCACTTCTCATGCACCATTTTAGCCAAAATCATTTTTGGGCCAGATACTTACCGAGAGGGTTCCATCTTCGCAGGGACTAACGTCTGGGTGATTTGCTATTGATTTCTGTGAAAAAGAGACAAAACTTCAGCAACTTTCAAAATTGCAATTTTTACCCACCCCTGGTTAATCCACTTCTCATGCACCATTTTAGCCAAAATCATTTTTGGGCCAGATACTTACCGAGAGGGTTCCATCTTCGCAGGGACTAACGTCTGGGTGATTTGCTATTGATTTCTGTGAAAAAGAGACAAAACTTCAGCAACTTCCAAAATTGCAATTTTTACCCACCCCTGGTTAATCCACTTCTCATGCACCATTTTAGCCAAAATCATTTTTGGGCCAGATACTTACCGAGAGGGTTCCATCTTCGCAGGGACTAACATCTGGGTGATTTGCTATTGATTTCTGTGAAAAAGAGACAAAACTTCAGCAACTTCCAAAATTGCAATTTTTACCCACCCCTGGTTAATCCACTTCTCATGCACCATTTTAGCCAAAATCTTTTTTGGGCCAGATACTTACCGAGAGGGTTCCATCTTCGCAGGGACTAACGTCTGGGTGATTTGCTATTGATTTCTGTGAAAAAGAGACAAAACTTCAGCAACTTCCAAAATTGCAATTTTTACCCACCCCTGGTTAATCCACTTCTCATGCACCATTTTAGCCAAAATCATTTTTGGGCCAGATACTTACCGAGAGGGTTCCATCTTCGCAGGGACTAACGTCTGGGTGATTTGCTATTGATTTCTGTGAAAAAGAGACAAAACTTCAGCAACTTCCAAAATTGCAATTTTTACCCACCCCTGGTTAATCCACTTCTCATGCACCATTTTAGCCAAAATCATTTTTGGGCCAGATACTTACCAAGAGGGTTCCATCTTCGCAGGGACTAATGTCTGGGTGATTTGCTATTGATTTCTGTGAAAAAGAGACAAAACTTCAGCAACTTCCAAAATTGCAATTTTTACCCACCCCTGGTTAATCCACTTCTCATGCACCATTTTAGCCAAAATCATTTTTGGGCCAGATACTTACCGAGAGGGTTCCATCTTCGCAGGGACTAACGTCTGGGTGATTTGCTATTGATTTCTGTGAAAAAGAGACAAAACTTCAGCAACTTCCAAAATTGCAATTTTTACCCACCCCTGGTTAATCCACTTCTCATGCACCATTTTAGCCAAAATCTTTTTTGGGCCAGATACTTACCGAGAGGGTTCCATCTTCGCAGGGACTAACGTCTGGGTGATTTGCTATTGATTTCTGTGAAAAAGAGACAAAACTTCAGCAACTTCCAAAATTGCAATTTTTACCCACCCCTGGTTAATCCACTTCTCATGCACCATTTTAGCCAAAATCATTTTTGGGCCAGATACTTACCGAGAGGGTTCCATCTTCGCAGGGACTAACGTCTGGGTGATTTGCTATTGATTTCTGTGAAAAAGAGACAAAACTTCAGCAACTTCCAAAATTGCAATTTTTACCCACCCCTGGTTAATCCACTTCTCATGCACCATTTTAGCCAAAATCATTTTTGGGCCAGATACTTACCGAGAGGGTTCCATCTTCGCAGGGACTAAGGTCTGGGTGATTTGCTATTGATTTCTGTGAAAAAGAGACAAAACTTCAGCAACTTCCAAAATTGCAATTTTTACCCACCCCTGGTTAATCCACTTCTCATGCACCATTTTAGCCAAAATCTTTTTTGGGCCAGATACTTACCAAGAGGGTTCCATCTTCGCAGGGACTAACGTCTGGGTGATTTGCTATTGATTTCTGTGAAAAAGAGACAAAACTTCAGCAACTTCCAAAATTGTAATTTTTACCCACCCCTGGTTAATCCACTTCTCATGCACCATTTTAGCCAAAATCATTTTTGGGCCAGATACTTACCGAGAGGGTTCCATCTTCGCAGGGACTAACGTCTGGGTGATTTCCTATTGATTTCTGTGAAAAAGAGACAAAACTTCAGCAACTTCCAAAATTGCAATTTTTACCCCCCCCCCCCCCGGGTAATCCACTATTTTGGCACTATTTTATCATTTTTGGGCCAGATACTTACCGAGAGGGTTCCATCTTCGCAGGGACTAACGTCTGGGTGATTTGCTATTGATTTCTGTGAAAAAGAGACAAAACTTCAGCAACTTCCAAAATTGCAATTTTTACCCACCCCTGGTTAATCCACTTCTCATGCACCATTTTAGCCAAAATCATTTTTGGGCCAGATACTTACCGAGAGGGTTCCATCTTCGCAGGGACTAACGTCTGGGTGATTTGCTATTGATTTCTGTGAAAAAGAGACAAAACTTCAGCAACTTCCAAAATTGCAATTTTTACCCACCCCTGGTTAATCCACTTCTCATGCACCATTTTAGCCAAAATCTTTTTTGGGCCAGATACTTACCGAGAGGGTTCCATCTTCGCAGGGACTAACGTCTGGGTGATTTGCTATTGATTTCTGTGAAAAAGAGACAAAACTTCAGCAACTTCCAAAATTGCAATTTTTACCCACCCCTGGTTAATCCACTTCTCATGCACCATTTTAGCCAAAATCATTTTTGGGCCAGATACTTACCGAGAGGGTTCCATCTTCGCAGGGACTAACGTCTGGGTGATTTGCTATTGATTTCTGTGAAAAAGAGACAAAACTTCAGCAACTTCCAAAATTGCAATTTTTACCCACCCCTGGTTAATCCACTTCTCATGCACCATTTTAGCCAAAATCATTTTTGGGCCAGATACTTACCGAGAGGGTTCCATCTTCGCAGGGACTAACGTCTGGGTGATTTGCTATTGATTTCTGTGAAAAAGAGACAAAACTTCAGCAACTTCCAAAATTGCAATTTTTACCCACCCCTGGTTAATCCACTTCTCATGCACTATTTTGGCACTATTTTATCATTTTTGGGCCAGATACTTACCGAGAGGGTTCCATCTTCGCAGGGACTAACGTCTGGGTGATTTGCTATTGATTTCTGTGAAAAAGAGACAAAACTTCAGCAACTTCCAAAATTGCAATTTTTACCCACCCCTGGTTAATCCACTTCTCATGCACCATTTTAGCCAAAATCATTTTTGGGCCAGATACTTACCGAGAGGGTTCCATCTTCGCAGGGACTAACGTCTGGGTGATTTGCTATTGATTTCTGTGAAAAAGAGACAAAACTTCAGCAACTTCCAAAATTGCAATTTTTACCCACCCCTGGTTAATCCACTTCTCATGCACCATTTTAGCCAAAATCATTTTTGGGCCAGATACTTACCGAGAGGGTTCCATCTTCGCAGGGACTAACGTCTGGGTGATTTGCTATTGATTTCTGTGAAAAAGAGACAAAACTTCAGCAACTTCCAAAATTGCAATTTTTACCCACCCCTGGTTAATCCACTTCTCATGCACCATTTTAGCCAAAATCATTTTTGGGCCAGATACTTACCGAGAGGGTTCCATCTTCGCAGGGACTAACGTCTGGGTGATTTGCTATTGATTTCTGTGAAAAAGAGACAAAACTTCAGCAACTTCCAAAATTGCAATTTTTACCCACCCCTGGTTAATCCACTTCTCATGCACCATTTTAGCCAAAATCATTTTTGGGCCAGATACTTACCGAGAGGGTTCCATCTTCGCAGGGACTAACGTCTGGGTGATTTGCTATTGATTTCTGTGAAAAAGAGACAAAACTTCAGCAACTTCCAAAATTGCAATTTTTACCCACCCCTGGTTAATCCACTTCTCATGCACCATTTTAGCCAAAATCATTTTTGGGCCAGATACTTACCGAGAGGGTTCCATCTTCGCAGGGACTAACGTCTGGGTGATTTGCTATTGATTTCTGTGAAAAAGAGACAAAACTTCAGCAACTTCCAAAATTGCAATTTTTACCCACCCCTGGTTAATCCACTTCTCATGCACCATTTTAGCCAAAATCATTTTTGGGCCAGATACTTACCGAGAGGGTTCCATCTTCGCAGGGACTAACGTCTGGGTGATTTGCTATTGATTTCTGTGAAAAAGAGACAAAACTTCAGCAACTTCCAAAATTGCAATTTTTACCCACCCCTGGTTAATCCACTTCTCATGCACCATTTTAGCCAAAATCATTTTTGGGCCAGATACTTACCGAGAGGGTTCCATCTTCGCAGGGACTAACGTCTGGGTGATTTGCTATTGATTTCTGTGAAAAAGAGACAAAACTTCAGCAACTTTCAAAATTGCAATTTTTACCCACCCCTGGTTAATCCACTTCTCATGCACCATTTTAGCCAAAATCTTTTTTGGGCCAGATACTTACCGAGAGGGTTCCATCTTCGCAGGGACTAACGTCTGGGTGATTTGCTATTGATTTCTGTGAAAAAGAGACAAAACTTCAGCAACTTCCAAAATTGCAATTTTTACCCACCCCTGGTTAATCCACTTCTCATGCACCATTTTAGCCAAAATCATTTTTGGGCCAGATACTTACCGAGAGGGTTCCATCTTCGCAGGGACTAACGTCTGGGTGATTTGCTATTGATTTCTGTGAAAAAGAGACAAAACTTCAGCAACTTCCAAAATTGCAATTTTTACCCACCCCTGGTTAATCCACTTCTCATGCACCATTTTAGCCAAAATCATTTTTGGGCCAGATACTTACCGAGAGGGTTCCATCTTCGCAGGGACTAACGTCTGGGTGATTTGCTATTGATTTCTGTGAAAAAGTGACAAAACTTCAGCAACTTCCAAAATTGCAATTTTTACCCACCCCTGGTTAATCCACTTCTCATGCACCATTTTAGCCAAAATCATTTTTGGGCCAGATACTTACCGAGAGGGTTCCATCTTCGCAGGGACTAACGTCTGGGTGATTTGCTATTGATTTCTGTGAAAAAGAGACAAAACTTCAGCAACTTTCAAAATTGCAATTTTTACCCACCCCTGGTTAATCCACTTCTCATGCACCATTTTAGCCAAAATCATTTTTGGGCCAGATACTTACCGAGAGGGTTCCATCTTCGCAGGGACTAACGTCTGGGTGATTTGCTATTGATTTCTGTGAAAAAGAGACAAAACTTCAGCAACTTCCAAAATTGCAATTTTTACCCACCCCTGGTTAATCCACTTCTCATGCACCATTTTAGCCAAAATCATTTTTGGGCCAGATACTTACCGAGAGGGTTCCATCTTCGCAGGGACTAACATCTGGGTGATTTGCTATTGATTTCTGTGAAAAAGAGACAAAACTTCAGCAACTTCCAAAATTGCAATTTTTACCCACCCCTGGTTAATCCACTTCTCATGCACCATTTTAGCCAAAATCTTTTTTGGGCCAGATACTTACCGAGAGGGTTCCATCTTCGCAGGGACTAACGTCTGGGTGATTTGCTATTGATTTCTGTGAAAAAGAGACAAAACTTCAGCAACTTCCAAAATTGCAATTTTTACCCACCCCTGGTTAATCCACTTCTCATGCACCATTTTAGCCAAAATCATTTTTGGGCCAGATACTTACCGAGAGGGTTCCATCTTCGCAGGGACTAACGTCTGGGTGATTTGCTATTGATTTCTGTGAAAAAGAGACAAAACTTCAGCAACTTCCAAAATTGCAATTTTTACCCACCCCTGGTTAATCCACTTCTCATGCACCATTTTAGCCAAAATCATTTTTGGGCCAGATACTTACCAAGAGGGTTCCATCTTCGCAGGGACTAACGTCTGGGTGATTTGCTATTGATTTCTGTGAAAAAGAGACAAAACTTCAGCAACTTCCAAAATTGCAATTTTTACCCACCCCTGGTTAATCCACTTCTCATGCACCATTTTAGCCAAAATCATTTTTGGGCCAGATACTTACCGAGAGGGTTCCATCTTCGCAGGGACTAACGTCTGGGTGATTTGCTATTGATTTCTGTGAAAAAGAGACAAAACTTCAGCAACTTCCAAAATTGCAATTTTTACCCACCCCTGGTTAATCCACTTCTCATGCACCATTTTAGCCAAAATCTTTTTTGGGCCAGATACTTACCGAGAGGGTTCCATCTTCGCAGGGACTAACGTCTGGGTGATTTGCTATTGATTTCTGTGAAAAAGAGACAAAACTTCAGCAACTTCCAAAATTGCAATTTTTACCCACCCCTGGTTAATCCACTTCTCATGCACCATTTTAGCCAAAATCATTTTTGGGCCAGATACTTACCGAGAGGGTTCCATCTTCGCAGGGACTAACGTCTGGGTGATTTGCTATTGATTTCTGTGAAAAAGAGACAAAACTTCAGCAACTTCCAAAATTGCAATTTTTACCCACCCCTGGTTAATCCACTTCTCATGCACCATTTTAGCCAAAATCATTTTTGGGCCAGATACTTACCGAGAGGGTTCCATCTTCGCAGGGACTAAGGTCTGGGTGATTTGCTATTGATTTCTGTGAAAAAGAGACAAAACTTCAGCAACTTCCAAAATTGCAATTTTTACCCACCCCTGGTTAATCCACTTCTCATGCACCATTTTAGCCAAAATCTTTTTTGGGCCAGATACTTACCAAGAGGGTTCCATCTTCGCAGGGACTAACGTCTGGGTGATTTGCTATTGATTTCTGTGAAAAAGAGACAAAACTTCAGCAACTTCCAAAATTGTAATTTTTACCCACCCCTGGTTAATCCACTTCTCATGCACCATTTTAGCCAAAATCATTTTTGGGCCAGATACTTACCGAGAGGGTTCCATCTTCGCAGGGACTAACGTCTGGGTGATTTCCTATTGATTTCTGTGAAAAAGAGACAAAACTTCAGCAACTTCCAAAATTGCAATTTTTACCCCCCCCCCCCCCCCCCCCCCGGGTAATCCACTATTTTGGCACTATTTTATCATTTTTGGGCCAGATACTTACCGAGAGGGTTCCATCTTCGCAGGGACTAACGTCTGGGTGATTTGCTATTGATTTCTGTGAAAAAGAGACAAAACTTCAGCAACTTCCAAAATTGCAATTTTTACCCACCCCTGGTTAATCCACTTCTCATGCACCATTTTAGCCAAAATCATTTTTGGGCCAGATACTTACCGAGAGGGTTCCATCTTCGCAGGGACTAACGTCTGGGTGATTTGCTATTGATTTCTGTGAAAAAGAGACAAAACTTCAGCAACTTCCAAAATTGCAATTTTTACCCACCCCTGGTTAATCCACTTCTCATGCACCATTTTAGCCAAAATCATTTTTGGGCCAGATACTTACCGAGAGGGTTCCATCTTCGCAGGGACTAACGTCTGGGTGATTTGCTATTGATTTCTGTGAAAAAGAGACAAAACTTCAGCAACTTCCAAAATTGCAATTTTTACCCACCCCTGGTTAATCCACTTCTCATGCACCATTTTAGCCAAAATCTTTTTTGGGCCAGATACTTACCGAGAGGGTTCCATCTTCGCAGGGACTAACGTCTGGGTGATTTGCTATTGATTTCTGTGAAAAAGAGACAAAACTTCAGCAACTTCCAAAATTGCAATTTTTACCCACCCCTGGTTAATCCACTTCTCATGCACCATTTTAGCCAAAATCATTTTTGGGCCAGATACTTACCGAGAGGGTTCCATCTTCGCAGGGACTAACGTCTGGGTGATTTGCTATTGATTTCTGTGAAAAAGAGACAAAACTTCAGCAACTTCCAAAATTGCAATTTTTACCCACCCCTGGTTAATCCACTTCTCATGCACCATTTTAGCCAAAATCTTTTTTGGGCCAGATACTTACCGAGAGGGTTCCATCTTCGCAGGGACTAACGTCTGGGTGATTTGCTATTGATTTCTGTGAAAAAGAGACAAAACTTCAGCAACTTCCAAAATTGCAATTTTTACCCACCCCTGGTTAATCCACTTCTCATGCACCATTTTAGCCAAAATCATTTTTGGGCCAGATACTTACCGAGAGGGTTCCATCTTCGCAGGGACTAACGTCTGGGTGATTTGCTATTGATTTCTGTGAAAAAGAGACAAAACTTCAGCAACTTCCAAAATTGCAATTTTTACCCACCCCTGGTTAATCCACTTCTCATGCACCATTTTAGCCAAAATCATTTTTGGGCCAGATACTTACCGAGAGGGTTCCATCTTCGCAGGGACTAACGTCTGGGTGATTTGCTATTGATTTCTGTGAAAAAGAGACAAAACTTCAGCAACTTCCAAAATTGCAATTTTTACCCACCCCTGGTTAATCCACTTCTCATGCACTATTTTGGCACTATTTTATCATTTTTGGGCCAGATACTTACCGAGAGGGTTCCATCTTCGCAGGGACTAACGTCTGGGTGATTTCCTATTGATTTCTGTGAAAAAGAGACAAAACTTCAGCAACTTCCAAAATTGCAATTTTTACCCACCCCTGGTTAATCCACTTCTCATGCACCATTTTAGCCAAAATCATTTTTGGGCCAGATACTTACCGAGAGGGTTCCATCTTCGCAGGGACTAACGTCTGGGTGATTTGCTATTGATTTCTGTGAAAAAGAGACAAAACTTCAGCAACTTCCAAAATTGCAATTTTTACCCACCCCTGGTTAATCCACTTCTCATGCACCATTTTAGCCAAAATCATTTTTGGGCCAGATACTTACCGAGAGGGTTCCATCTTCGCAGGGACTAACGTCTGGGTGATTTGCTATTGATTTCTGTGAAAAAGAGACAAAACTTCAGCAACTTCCAAAATTGCAATTTTTACCCACCCCTGGTTAATCCACTTCTCATGCACCATTTTAGCCAAAATCATTTTTGGGCCAGATACTTACCGAGAGGGTTCCATCTTCGCAGGGACTAACGTCTGGGTGATTTGCTATTGATTTCTGTGAAAAAGAGACAAAACTTCAGCAACTTCCAAAATTGCAATTTTTACCCACCCCTGGTTAATCCACTTCTCATGCACCATTTTAGCCAAAATCATTTTTGGGCCAGATACTTACCGAGAGGGTTCCATCTTCGCAGGGACTAACGTCTGGGTGATTTGCTATTGATTTCTGTGAAAAAGAGACAAAACTTCAGCAACTTCCAAAATTGCAATTTTTACCCACCCCTGGTTAATCCACTTCTCATGCACCATTTTAGCCAAAATCATTTTTGGGCCAGATACTTACCGAGAGGGTTCCATCTTCGCAGGGACTAACGTCTGGGTGATTTGCTATTGATTTCTGTGAAAAAGAGACAAAACTTCAGCAACTTCCAAAATTGCAATTTTTACCCACCCCTGGTTAATCCACTTCTCATGCACCATTTTAGCCAAAATCATTTTTGGGCCAGATACTTACCGAGAGGGTTCCATCTTCGCAGGGACTAACGTCTGGGTGATTTGCTATTGATTTCTGTGAAAAAGAGACAAAACTTCAGCAACTTCCAAAATTGCAATTTTTACCCACCCCTGGTTAATCCACTTCTCATGCACCATTTTAGCCAAAATCATTTTTGGGCCAGATACTTACCGAGAGGGTTCCATCTTCGCAGGGACTAACGTCTGGGTGATTTGCTATTGATTTCTGTGAAAAAGAGACAAAACTTCAGCAACTTCCAAAATTGCAATTTTTACCCACCCCTGGTTAATCCACTTCTCATGCACCATTTTAGCCAAAATCATTTTTGGGCCAGATACTTACCGAGAGGGTTCCATCTTCGCAGGGACTAACGTCTGGGTGATTTGCTATTGATTTCTGTGAAAAAGAGACAAAACTTCAGCAACTTCCAAAATTGCAATTTTTACCCACCCCTGGTTAATCCACTTCTCATGCACCATTTTAGCCAAAATCATTTTTGGGCCAGATACTTACCGAGAGGGTTCCATCTTCGCAGGGACTAACGTCTGGGTGATTTGCTATTGATTTCTGTGAAAAAGAGACAAAACTTCAGCAACTTCCAAAATTGCAATTTTTACCCACCCCTGGTTAATCCACTTCTCATGCACCATTTTAGCCAAAATCATTTTTGGGCCAGATACTTACCGAGAGGGTTCCATCTTCGCAGGGACTAACGTCTGGGTGATTTGCTATTGATTTCTGTGAAAAAGAGACAAAACTTCAGCAACTTCCAAAATTGCAATTTTTACCCACCCCTGGTTAATCCACTTCTCATGCACCATTTTAGCCAAAATCATTTTTGGGCCAGATACTTACCGAGAGGGTTCCATCTTCGCAGGGACTAACGTCTGGGTGATTTGCTATTGATTTCTGTGAAAAAGAGACAAAACTTCAGCAACTTCCAAAATTGCAATTTTTACCCACCCCTGGTTAATCCACTTCTCATGCACCATTTTAGCCAAAATCATTTTTGGGCCAGATACTTACCGAGAGGGTTCCATCTTCGCAGGGACTAACGTCTGGGTGATTTGCTATTGATTTCTGTGAAAAAGAGACAAAACTTCAGCAACTTCCAAAATTGCAATTTTTACCCACCCCTGGTTAATCCACTTCTCATGCACCATTTTAGCCAAAATCATTTTTGGGCCAGATACTTACCGAGAGGGTTCCATCTTCGCAGGGACTAACGTCTGGGTGATTTGCTATTGATTTCTGTGAAAAAGAGACAAAACTTCAGCAACTTCCAAAATTGCAATTTTTACCCACCCCTGGTTAATCCACTTCTCATGCACCATTTTAGCCAAAATCATTTTTGGGCCAGATACTTACCGAGAGGGTTCCATCTTCGCAGGGACTAACGTCTGGGTGATTTGCTATTGATTTCTGTGAAAAAGAGACAAAACTTCAGCAACTTCCAAAATTGCAATTTTTACCCACCCCTGGTTAATCCACTTCTCATGCACCATTTTAGCCAAAATCATTTTTGGGCCAGATACTTACCGAGAGGGTTCCATCTTCGCAGGGACTAACGTCTGGGTGATTTGCTATTGATTTCTGTGAAAAAGAGACAAAACTTCAGCAACTTCCAAAATTGCAATTTTTACCCACCCCTGGTTAATCCACTTCTCATGCACCATTTTAGCCAAAATCATTTTTGGGCCAGATACTTACCGAGAGGGTTCCATCTTCGCAGGGACTAACGTCTGGGTGATTTGCTATTGATTTCTGTGAAAAAGAGACAAAACTTCAGCAACTTCCAAAATTGCAATTTTTACCCACCCCTGGTTAATCCACTTCTCATGCACCATTTTAGCCAAAATCATTTTTGGGCCAGATACTTACCGAGAGGGTTCCATCTTCGCAGGGACTAACGTCTGGGTGATTTGCTATTGATTTCTGTGAAAAAGAGACAAAACTTCAGCAACTTCCAAAATTGCAATTTTTACCCACCCCTGGTTAATCCACTTCTCATGCACCATTTTAGCCAAAATCATTTTTGGGCCAGATACTTACCGAGAGGGTTCCATCTTCGCAGGGACTAACGTCTGGGTGATTTGCTATTGATTTCTGTGAAAAAGAGACAAAACTTCAGCAACTTCCAAAATTGCAATTTTTACCCACCCCTGGTTAATCCACTTCTCATGCACCATTTTAGCCAAAATCATTTTTGGGCCAGATACTTACCGAGAGGGTTCCATCTTCGCAGGGACTAACGTCTGGGTGATTTGCTATTGATTTCTGTGAAAAAGAGACAAAACTTCAGCAACTTCCAAAATTGCAATTTTTACCCACCCCTGGTTAATCCACTTCTCATGCACCATTTTAGCCAAAATCATTTTTGGGCCAGATACTTACCGAGAGGGTTCCATCTTCGCAGGGACTAACGTCTGGGTGATTTGCTATTGATTTCTGTGAAAAAGAGACAAAACTTCAGCAACTTCCAAAATTGCAATTTTTACCCACCCCTGGTTAATCCACTTCTCATGCACCATTTTAGCCAAAATCATTTTTGGGCCAGATACTTACCGAGAGGGTTCCATCTTCGCAGGGACTAACGTCTGGGCGATTTGCTATTGATTTCTGTGAAAAAGAGACAAAACTTCAGCAACTTCCAAAATTGCAATTTTTACCCACCCCTGGTTAATCCACTTCTCATGCACCATTTTAGCCAAAATCATTTTTGGGCCAGATACTTACCGAGAGGGTTCCATCTTCGCAGGGACTAACGTCTGGGTGATTTGCTATTGATTTCTGTGAAAAAGAGACAAAACTTCAGCAACTTCCAAAATTGCAATTTTTACCCACCCCTGGTTAATCCACTTCTCATGCACCATTTTAGCCAAAATCATTTTTGGGCCAGATACTTACCGAGAGGGTTCCATCTTCGCAGGGACTAACGTCTGGGTGATTTGCTATTGATTTCTGTGAAAAAGAGACAAAACTTCAGCAACTTCCAAAATTGCAATTTTTACCCACCCCTGGTTAATCCACTTCTCATGCACCATTTTAGCCAAAATCATTTTTGGGCCAGATACTTACCGAGAGGGTTCCATCTTCGCAGGGACTAACGTCTGGGTGATTTGCTATTGATTTCTGTGAAAAAGAGACAAAACTTCAGCAACTTCCAAAATTGCAATTTTTACCCACCCCTGGTTAATCCACTTCTCATGCACCATTTTAGCCAAAATCATTTTTGGGCCAGATACTTACCGAGAGGGTTCCATCTTCGCAGGGACTAACGTCTGGGTGATTTGCTATTGATTTCTGTGAAAAAGAGACAAAACTTCAGCAACTTCCAAAATTGCAATTTTTACCCACCCCTGGTTAATCCACTTCTCATGCACCATTTTAGCCAAAATCATTTTTGGGCCAGATACTTACCGAGAGGGTTCCATCTTCGCAGGGACTAACGTCTGGGTGATTTGCTATTGATTTCTGTGAAAAAGAGACAAAACTTCAGCAACTTCCAAAATTGCAATTTTTACCCACCCCTGGTTAATCCACTTCTCATGCACCATTTTAGCCAAAATCATTTTTGGGCCAGATACTTACCGAGAGGGTTCCATCTTCGCAGGGACTAACGTCTGGGTGATTTGCTATTGATTTCTGTGAAAAAGAGACAAAACTTCAGCAACTTCCAAAATTGCAATTTTTACCCACCCCTGGTTAATCCACTTCTCATGCACCATTTTAGCCAAAATCATTTTTGGGCCAGATACTTACCGAGAGGGTTCCATCTTCGCAGGGACTAACGTCTGGGTGATTTGCTATTGATTTCTGTGAAAAAGAGACAAAACTTCAGCAACTTCCAAAATTGCAATTTTTACCCACCCCTGGTTAATCCACTTCTCATGCACCATTTTCGCCAAAATCATTTTTGGGCCAGATACTTACCGAGAGGGTTCCATCTTCGCAGGGACTAACGTCTGGGTGATTTGCTATTGATTTCTGTGAAAAAGAGACAAAACTTCAGCAACTTCCAAAATTGCAATTTTTACCCACCCCTGGTTAATCCACTTCTCATGCACCATTTTAGCCAAAATCATTTTTGGGCCAGATACTTACCGAGAGGGTTCCATCTTCGCAGGGACTAACGTCTGGGTGATTTGCTATTGATTTCTGTGAAAAAGAGACAAAACTTCAGCAACTTCCAAAATTGCAATTTTTACCCACCCCTGGTTAATCCACTTCTCATGCACCATTTTAGCCAAAATCATTTTTGGGCCAGATACTTACCGAGAGGGTTCCATCTTCGCAGGGACTAACGTCTGGGTGATTTGCTATTGATTTCTGTGAAAAAGAGACAAAACTTCAGCAACTTCCAAAATTGCAATTTTTACCCACCCCTGGTTAATCCACTTCTCATGCACCATTTTAGCCAAAATCATTTTTGGGCCAGATACTTACCGAGAGGGTTCCATCTTCGCAGGGACTAACGTCTGGGTGATTTGCTATTGATTTCTGTGAAAAAGAGACAAAACTTCAGCAACTTCCAAAATTGCAATTTTTACCCACCCCTGGTTAATCCACTTCTCATGCACCATTTTAGCCAAAATCATTTTTGGGCCAGATACTTACCGAGAGGGTTCCATCTTCGCAGGGACTAACGTCTGGGTGATTTGCTATTGATTTCTGTGAAAAAGAGACAAAACTTCAGCAACTTCCAAAATTGCAATTTTTACCCACCCCTGGTTAATCCACTTCTCATGCACCATTTTAGCCAAGATCATTTTTGGGCCAGATACTTACCGAGAGGGTTCCATCTTCGCAGGGACTAACGTCTGGGTGATTTGCTATTGATTTCTGTGAAAAAGAGACAAAACTTCAGCAACTTCCAAAATTGCAATTTTTACCCACCCCTGGTTAATCCACTTCTCATGCACCATTTTAGCCAAAATCATTTTTGGGCCAGATACTTACCGAGAGGGTTCCATCTTCGCAGGGACTAACGTCTGGGTGATTTGCTATTGATTTCTGTGAAAAAGAGACAAAACTTCAGCAACTTCCAAAATTGCAATTTTTACCCACCCCTGGTTAATCCACTTCTCATGCACCATTTTAGCCAAAATCATTTTTGGGCCAGATACTTACCGAGAGGGTTCCATCTTCGCAGGGACTAACGTCTGGGTGATTTGCTATTGATTTCTGTGAAAAAGAGACAAAACTTCAGCAACTTCCAAAATTGCAATTTTTACCCACCCCTGGTTAATCCACTTCTCATGCACCATTTTCGCCAAAATCATTTTTGGGCCAGATACTTACCGAGAGGGTTCCATCTTCGCAGGGACTAACGTCTGGGTGATTTGCTATTGATTTCTGTGAAAAAGAGACAAAACTTCAGCAACTTCCAAAATTGCAATTTTTACCCACCCCTGGTTAATCCACTTCTCATGCACCATTTTCGCCAAAATCATTTTTGGGCCAGATACTTACCGAGAGGGTTCCATCTTCGCAGGGACTAACGTCTGGGTGATTTGCTATTGATTTCTGTGAAAAAGAGACAAAACTTCAGCAACTTCCAAAATTGCAATTTTTACCCACCCCTGGTTAATCCACTTCTCATGCACCATTTTCGCCAAAATCATTTTTGGGCCAGATACTTACCGAGAGGGTTCCATCTTCGCAGGGACTAACGTCTGGGTGATTTGCTATTGATTTCTGTGAAAAAGAGACAAAACTTCAGCAACTTCCAAAATTGCAATTTTTACCCACCCCTGGTTAATCCACTTCTCATGCACCATTTTCGCCAAAATCATTTTTGGGCCAGATACTTACCGAGAGGGTTCCATCTTCGCAGGGACTAACGTCTGGGTGATTTGCTATTGATTTCTGTGAAAAAGAGACAAAACTTCAGCAACTTCCAAAATTGCAATTTTTACCCACCCCTGGTTAATCCACTTCTCATGCACCATTTTAGCCAAAATCATTTTTGGGCCAGATACTTACCGAGAGGGTTCCATCTTCGCAGGGACTAACGTCTGGGTGATTTGCTATTGATTTCTGTGAAAAAGAGACAAAACTTCAGCAACTTCCAAAATTGCAATTTTTACCCACCCCTGGTTAATCCACTTCTCATGCACCATTTTAGCCAAAATCATTTTTGGGCCAGATACTTACCGAGAGGGTTCCATCTTCGCAGGGACTAACGTCTGGGTGATTTGCTATTGATTTCTGTGAAAAAGAGACAAAACTTCAGCAACTTCCAAAATTGCAATTTTTACCCACCCCTGGTTAATCCACTTCTCATGCACCATTTTAGCCAAAATCATTTTTGGGCCAGATACTTACCGAGAGGGTTCCATCTTCGCAGGGACTAACGTCTGGGTGATTTGCTATTGATTTCTGTGAAAAAGAGACAAAACTTCAGCAACTTCCAAAATTGCAATTTTTACCCACCCCTGGTTAATCCACTTCTCATGCACCATTTTAGCCAAAATCATTTTTGGGCCAGATACTTACCGAGAGGGTTCCATCTTCGCAGGGACTAACGTCTGGGTGATTTGCTATTGATTTCTGTGAAAAAGAGACAAAACTTCAGCAACTTCCAAAATTGCAATTTTTACCCACCCCTGGTTAATCCACTTCTCATGCACCATTTTAGCCAAAATCATTTTTGGGCCAGATACTTACCGAGAGGGTTCCATCTTCGCAGGGACTAACGTCTGGGTGATTTGCTATTGATTTCTGTGAAAAAGAGACAAAACTTCAGCAACTTCCAAAATTGCAATTTTTACCCACCCCTGGTTAATCCACTTCTCATGCACCATTTTCGCCAAAATCATTTTTGGGCCAGATACTTACCGAGAGGGTTCCATCTTCGCAGGGACTAACGTCTGGGTGATTTGCTATTGATTTCTGTGAAAAAGAGACAAAACTTCAGCAACTTCCAAAATTGCAATTTTTACCCACCCCTGGTTAATCCACTTCTCATGCACCATTTTAGCCAAAATCATTTTTGGGCCAGATACTTACCGAGAGGGTTCCATCTTCGCAGGGACTAACGTCTGGGTGATTTGCTATTGATTTCTGTGAAAAAGAGACAAAACTTCAGCAACTTCCAAAATTGCAATTTTTACCCACCCCTGGTTAATCCACTTCTCATGCACCATTTTAGCCAAAATCATTTTTGGGCCAGATACTTACCGAGAGGGTTCCATCTTCGCAGGGACTAACGTCTGGGTGATTTGCTATTGATTTCTGTGAAAAAGAGACAAAACTTCAGCAACTTCCAAAATTGCAATTTTTACCCACCCCTGGTTAATCCACTTCTCATGCACCATTTTAGCCAAAATCATTTTTGGGCCAGATACTTACCGAGAGGGTTCCATCTTCGCAGGGACTAACGTCTGGGTGATTTGCTATTGATTTCTGTGAAAAAGAGACAAAACTTCAGCAACTTCCAAAATTGCAATTTTTACCCACCCCTGGTTAATCCACTTCTCATGCACCATTTTAGCCAAAATCATTTTTGGGCCAGATACTTACCGAGAGGGTTCCATCTTCGCAGGGACTAACGTCTGGGTGATTTGCTATTGATTTCTGTGAAAAAGAGACAAAACTTCAGCAACTTCCAAAATTGCAATTTTTACCCACCCCTGGTTAATCCACTTCTCATGCACCATTTTAGCCAAAATCATTTTTGGGCCAGATACTTACCGAGAGGGTTCCATCTTCGCAGGGACTAACGTCTGGGTGATTTGCTATTGATTTCTGTGAAAAAGAGACAAAACTTCAGCAACTTCCAAAATTGCAATTTTTACCCACCCCTGGTTAATCCACTTCTCATGCACCATTTTAGCCAAAATCATTTTTGGGCCAGATACTTACCGAGAGGGTTCCATCTTCGCAGGGACTAACGTCTGGGTGATTTGCTATTGATTTCTGTGAAAAAGAGACAAAACTTCAGCAACTTCCAAAATTGCAATTTTTACCCACCCCTGGTTAATCCACTTCTCATGCACCATTTTAGCCAAAATCATTTTTGGGCCAGATACTTACCGAGAGGGTTCCATCTTCGCAGGGACTAACGTCTGGGTGATTTGCTATTGATTTCTGTGAAAAAGAGACAAAACTTCAGCAACTTCCAAAATTGCAATTTTTACCCACCCCTGGTTAATCCACTTCTCATGCACCATTTTAGCCAAAATCATTTTTGGGCCAGATACTTACCGAGAGGGTTCCATCTTCGCAGGGACTAACGTCTGGGTGATTTGCTATTGATTTCTGTGAAAAAGAGACAAAACTTCAGCAACTTCCAAAATTGCAATTTTTACCCACCCCTGGTTAATCCACTTCTCATGCACCATTTTAGCCAAAATCATTTTTGGGCCAGATACTTACCGAGAGGGTTCCATCTTCGCAGGGACTAACGTCTGGGTGATTTGCTATTGATTTCTGTGAAAAAGAGACAAAACTTCAGCAACTTCCAAAATTGCAATTTTTACCCACCCCTGGTTAATCCACTTCTCATGCACCATTTTAGCCAAAATCATTTTTGGGCCAGATACTTACCGAGAGGGTTCCATCTTCGCAGGGACTAACGTCTGGGTGATTTGCTATTGATTTCTGTGAAAAAGAGACAAAACTTCAGCAACTTCCAAAATTGCAATTTTTACCCACCCCTGGTTAATCCACTTCTCATGCACCATTTTAGCCAAAATCATTTTTGGGCCAGATACTTACCGAGAGGGTTCCATCTTCGCAGGGACTAACGTCTGGGTGATTTGCTATTGATTTCTGTGAAAAAGAGACAAAACTTCAGCAACTTCCAAAATTGCAATTTTTACCCACCCCTGGTTAATCCACTTCTCATGCACCATTTTAGCCAAAATCATTTTTGGGCCAGATACTTACCGAGAGGGTTCCATCTTCGCAGGGACTAACGTCTGGGTGATTTGCTATTGATTTCTGTGAAAAAGAGACAAAACTTCAGCAACTTCCAAAATTGCAATTTTTACCCACCCCTGGTTAATCCACTTCTCATGCACCATTTTAGCCAAAATCATTTTTGGGCCAGATACTTACCGAGAGGGTTCCATCTTCGCAGGGACTAACGTCTGGGTGATTTGCTATTGATTTCTGTGAAAAAGAGACAAAACTTCAGCAACTTCCAAAATTGCAATTTTTACCCACCCCTGGTTAATCCACTTCTCATGCACCATTTTAGCCAAAATCATTTTTGGGCCAGATACTTACCGAGAGGGTTCCATCTTCGCAGGGACTAACGTCTGGGTGATTTGCTATTGATTTCTGTGAAAAAGAGACAAAACTTCAGCAACTTCCAAAATTGCAATTTTTACCCACCCCTGGTTAATCCACTTCTCATGCACCATTTTAGCCAAAATCATTTTTGGGCCAGATACTTACCGAGAGGGTTCCATCTTCGCAGGGACTAATGTCTGGGTGATTTGCTATTGATTTCTGTGAAAAAGAGACAAAACTTCAGCAACTTCCAAAATTGCAATTTTTACCCACCCCTGGTTAATCCACTTCTCATGCACCATTTTAGCCAAAATCATTTTTGGGCCAGATACTTACCGAGAGGGTTCCATCTTCGCAGGGACTAACGTCTGGGTGATTTGCTATTGATTTCTGTGAAAAAGAGACAAAACTTCAGCAACTTCCAAAATTGCAATTTTTACCCACCCCTGGTTAATCCACTTCTCATGCACCATTTTAGCCAAAATCATTTTTGGGCCAGATACTTACCGAGAGGGTTCCATCTTCGCAGGGACTAACGTCTGGGTGATTTGCTATTGATTTCTGTGAAAAAGAGACAAAACTTCAGCAACTTCCAAAATTGCAATTTTTACCCACCCCTGGTTAATCCACTTCTCATGCACCATTTTAGCCAAAATCATTTTTGGGCCAGATACTTACCGAGAGGGTTCCATCTTCGCAGGGACTAACGTCTGGGTGATTTGCTATTGATTTCTGTGAAAAAGAGACAAAACTTCAGCAACTTCCAAAATTGCAATTTTTACCCACCCCTGGTTAATCCACTTCTCATGCACCATTTTAGCCAAAATCATTTTTGGGCCAGATACTTACCGAGAGGGTTCCATCTTCGCAGGGACTAACGTCTGGGTGATTTGCTATTGATTTCTGTGAAAAAGAGACAAAACTTCAGCAACTTCCAAAATTGCAATTTTTACCCACCCCTGGTTAATCCACTTCTCATGCACCATTTTAGCCAAAATCATTTTTGGGCCAGATACTTACCGAGAGGGTTCCATCTTCGCAGGGACTAACGTCTGGGTGATTTGCTATTGATTTCTGTGAAAAAGAGACAAAACTTCAGCAACTTCCAAAATTGCAATTTTTACCCACCCCTGGTTAATCCACTTCTCATGCACCATTTTAGCCAAAATCATTTTTGGGCCAGATACTTACCGAGAGGGTTCCATCTTCGCAGGGACTAACGTCTGGGTGATTTGCTATTGATTTCTGTGAAAAAGAGACAAAACTTCAGCAACTTCCAAAATTGCAATTTTTACCCACCCCTGGTTAATCCACTTCTCATGCACCATTTTAGCCAAAATCATTTTTGGGCCAGATACTTACCGAGAGGGTTCCATCTTCGCAGGGACTAACGTCTGGGTGATTTGCTATTGATTTCTGTGAAAAAGAGACAAAACTTCAGCAACTTCCAAAATTGCAATTTTTACCCACCCCTGGTTAATCCACTTCTCATGCACCATTTTAGCCAAAATCATTTTTGGGCCAGATACTTACCGAGAGGGTTCCATCTTCGCAGGGACTAACGTCTGGGTGATTTGCTATTGATTTCTGTGAAAAAGAGACAAAACTTCAGCAACTTCCAAAATTGCAATTTTTACCCACCCCTGGTTAATCCACTTCTCATGCACCATTTTAGCCAAAATCATTTTTGGGCCAGATACTTACCGAGAGGGTTCCATCTTCGCAGGGACTAACGTCTGGGTGATTTGCTATTGATTTCTGTGAAAAAGAGACAAAACTTCAGCAACTTCCAAAATTGCAATTTTTACCCACCCCTGGTTAATCCACTTCTCATGCACCATTTTAGCCAAAATCATTTTTGGGCCAGATACTTACCGAGAGGGTTCCATCTTCGCAGGGACTAACGTCTGGGTGATTTGCTATTGATTTCTGTGAAAAAGAGACAAAACTTCAGCAACTTCCAAAATTGCAATTTTTACCCACCCCTGGTTAATCCACTTCTCATGCACCATTTTAGCCAAAATCATTTTTGGGCCAGATACTTACCGAGAGGGTTCCATCTTCGCAGGGACTAACGTCTGGGTGATTTGCTATTGATTTCTGTGAAAAAGAGACAAAACTTCAGCAACTTCCAAAATTGCAATTTTTACCCACCCCTGGTTAATCCACTTCTCATGCACCATTTTAGCCAAAATCATTTTTGGGCCAGATACTTACCGAGAGGGTTCCATCTTCGCAGGGACTAACGTCTGGGTGATTTGCTATTGATTTCTGTGAAAAAGAGACAAAACTTCAGCAACTTCCAAAATTGCAATTTTTACCCACCCCTGGTTAATCCACTTCTCATGCACCATTTTAGCCAAAATCATTTTTGGGCCAGATACTTACCGAGAGGGTTCCATCTTCGCAGGGACTAACGTCTGGGTGATTTGCTATTGATTTCTGTGAAAAAGAGACAAAACTTCAGCAACTTCCAAAATTGCAATTTTTACCCACCCCTGGTTAATCCACTTCTCATGCACCATTTTAGCCAAAATCATTTTTGGGCCAGATACTTACCGAGAGGGTTCCATCTTCGCAGGGACTAACGTCTGGGTGATTTGCTATTGATTTCTGTGAAAAAGAGACAAAACTTCAGCAACTTCCAAAATTGCAATTTTTACCCACCCCTGGTTAATCCACTTCTCATGCACCATTTTAGCCAAAATCATTTTTGGGCCAGATACTTACCGAGAGGGTTCCATCTTCGCAGGGACTAACGTCTGGGTGATTTGCTATTGATTTCTGTGAAAAAGAGACAAAACTTCAGCAACTTCCAAAATTGCAATTTTTACCCACCCCTGGTTAATCCACTTCTCATGCACCATTTTAGCCAAAATCATTTTTGGGCCAGATACTTACCGAGAGGGTTCCATCTTCGCAGGGACTAACGTCTGGGTGATTTGCTATTGATTTCTGTGAAAAAGAGACAAAACTTCAGCAACTTCCAAAATTGCAATTTTTACCCACCCCTGGTTAATCCACTTCTCATGCACCATTTTAGCCAAAATCATTTTTGGGCCAGATACTTACCGAGAGGGTTCCATCTTCGCAGGGACTAACGTCTGGGTGATTTGCTATTGATTTCTGTGAAAAAGAGACAAAACTTCAGCAACTTCCAAAATTGCAATTTTTACCCACCCCTGGTTAATCCACTTCTCATGCACCATTTTAGCCAAAATCATTTTTGGGCCAGATACTTACCGAGAGGGTTCCATCTTCGCAGGGACTAACGTCTGGGTGATTTGCTATTGATTTCTGTGAAAAAGAGACAAAACTTCAGCAACTTCCAAAATTGCAATTTTTACCCACCCCTGGTTAATCCACTTCTCATGCACCATTTTAGCCAAAATCATTTTTGGGCCAGATACTTACCGAGAGGGTTCCATCTTCGCAGGGACTAACGTCTGGGTGATTTGCTATTGATTTCTGTGAAAAAGAGACAAAACTTCAGCAACTTCCAAAATTGCAATTTTTACCCACCCCTGGTTAATCCACTTCTCATGCACCATTTTAGCCAAAATCATTTTTGGGCCAGATACTTACCGAGAGGGTTCCATCTTCGCAGGGACTAACGTCTGGGTGATTTGCTATTGATTTCTGTGAAAAAGAGACAAAACTTCAGCAACTTCCAAAATTGCAATTTTTACCCACCCCTGGTTAATCCACTTCTCATGCACCATTTTAGCCAAAATCATTTTTGGGCCAGATACTTACCGAGAGGGTTCCATCTTCGCAGGGACTAACGTCTGGGTGATTTGCTATTGATTTCTGTGAAAAAGAGACAAAACTTCAGCAACTTCCAAAATTGCAATTTTTACCCACCCCTGGTTAATCCACTTCTCATGCACCATTTTAGCCAAAATCATTTTTGGGCCAGATACTTACCGAGAGGGTTCCATCTTCGCAGGGACTAACGTCTGGGTGATTTGCTATTGATTTCTGTGAAAAAGAGACAAAACTTCAGCAACTTCCAAAATTGCAATTTTTACCCACCCCTGGTTAATCCACTTCTCATGCACCATTTTAGCCAAAATCATTTTTGGGCCAGATACTTACCGAGAGGGTTCCATCTTCGCAGGGACTAACGTCTGGGTGATTTGCTATTGATTTCTGTGAAAAAGAGACAAAACTTCAGCAACTTCCAAAATTGCAATTTTTACCCACCCCTGGTTAATCCACTTCTCATGCACCATTTTAGCCAAAATCATTTTTGGGCCAGATACTTACCGAGAGGGTTCCATCTTCGCAGGGACTAACGTCTGGGTGATTTGCTATTGATTTCTGTGAAAAAGAGACAAAACTTCAGCAACTTCCAAAATTGCAATTTTTACCCACCCCTGGTTAATCCACTTCTCATGCACCATTTTAGCCAAAATCATTTTTGGGCCAGATACTTACCGAGAGGGTTCCATCTTCGCAGGGACTAACGTCTGGGTGATTTGCTATTGATTTCTGTGAAAAAGAGACAAAACTTCAGCAACTTCCAAAATTGCAATTTTTACCCACCCCTGGTTAATCCACTTCTCATGCACCATTTTAGCCAAAATCATTTTTGGGCCAGATACTTACCGAGAGGGTTCCATCTTCGCAGGGACTAACGTCTGGGTGATTTGCTATTGATTTCTGTGAAAAAGAGACAAAACTTCAGCAACTTCCAAAATTGCAATTTTTACCCACCCCTGGTTAATCCACTTCTCATGCACCATTTTAGCCAAAATCATTTTTGGGCCAGATACTTACCGAGAGGGTTCCATCTTCGCAGGGACTAACGTCTGGGTGATTTGCTATTGATTTCTGTGAAAAAGAGACAAAACTTCAGCAACTTCCAAAATTGCAATTTTTACCCACCCCTGGTTAATCCACTTCTCATGCACCATTTTAGCCAAAATCATTTTTGGGCCAGATACTTACCGAGAGGGTTCCATCTTCGCAGGGACTAACGTCTGGGTGATTTGCTATTGATTTCTGTGAAAAAGAGACAAAACTTCAGCAACTTCCAAAATTGCAATTTTTACCCACCCCTGGTTAATCCACTTCTCATGCACCATTTTAGCCAAAATCATTTTTGGGCCAGATACTTACCGAGAGGGTTCCATCTTCGCAGGGACTAACGTCTGGGTGATTTGCTATTGATTTCTGTGAAAAAGAGACAAAACTTCAGCAACTTCCAAAATTGCAATTTTTACCCACCCCTGGTTAATCCACTTCTCATGCACCATTTTAGCCAAAATCATTTTTGGGCCAGATACTTACCGAGAGGGTTCCATCTTCGCAGGGACTAACGTCTGGGTGATTTGCTATTGATTTCTGTGAAAAAGAGACAAAACTTCAGCAACTTCCAAAATTGCAATT
>JALHLI010000001.1:21158830-21261330 GCA_023349425.1 Anthopleura sola
TTAGGGTGAGGTTAGGGTTAGGGTTGGAGTTAGGGTGGGGTTAGGTCTAGGGTCAGGGTTGGAGTTAGGGTCACGGTTGGAGTTAAGGTCACGGTTGGAGTTAGGGTCAGCGTTAGGGTCAGGGTTGGAGTTAGGGTGAGGGATGGAGTTAGGGTTAGGATTGGGGTTAGGGTGGGGTTAGGGTTAGGGTTGGAGTTAGGGTGGGGTTAGGTCTAGGGTCAGGGTTGGAGTTAGGGTCACGGTTGAAGTTAAGGTCACGGTTGGAGTTAGGGTCAGCGTAAGGGTCACGGTTGGAGTTAGGGTGAGGGTTGGAGTTAGGGTTAGGGTTGGAGTTAGGGTGGGGTTAGGGTTAGGGTTGGAGTTAGGGTGGGGTTAGGTCTAGGGTCAGGGTTGGAGTTAGGGTCACGGTTGGAGTTAAGGTCACGGTTGGAGTTAGGGTCAGCGTTAGGGTCAGGGTTGGAGTTAGGGTCAGGGTTGGAGTTAGGGTTAGGGTTGGAGTTAGGGTCAGGGTTGGAGTTAGGGTGGGGTTAGGGTTAGGGTTGGAGTTAGGGTGGGGTTAGGTCTAGGATCAGAGTTGGAGTTAGGGTCACGGTTGGAGTTAAGGTCACGGTTGGAGTTAGGGTCAGCGTTAGGGTCAGGGTTGGAGTTAGGGTGAGGGATGGAGTTAGGGTTAGGGTTGGAGTTAGGGTGGGGTTAGGGTTAGGGTTGGAGTTAGGGTGGGGTTAGGTCTAGGGTCAGGGTTGGAGTAAGGGTCACGATTGGAGTTAAGGTCACGGTTGGAGTTAGGGTCAGCGTTAGGGTCAGGGTTGGAGTTAGGGTAAGGGTTGGGGTTAGGGTTAGGGTTGGAGTTAGGGTGGGGTTAGGTCTAGGGTCGGGGTTGGAGTTAGGGTCACGGTTGAAGTTAAGGTCACGGTTGGAGTTAGGGTCAGCGTTAGGGTCACGGTTGGAGTTAGGGTGAGGGTTGGAGTTAGGGTTAGGGTTAGAGTTAGGGTGGGGTTAGGGTTAGGGTTGGAGTTAGGGTGGGGTTAGGTCTAGGGTCAGGGTTGGAGTTAGGGTCACGGTTGGAGTTAAGGTCACGGTTGGAGTTAGGGTCAGCGTTAGGGTCAGGGTTGGAGTTAGGGTGAGGTTAGGGTTAGGGTTGGAGTTAGGGTGGGGTTAGGTCTAGGGTCAGGGTTGGAGTTAGGGTCACGGTTGGAGTTAAGGTCACGGTTGGAGTTAGGGTCAGCGTTAGGGTCAGGGTTGGAGTTAGGGTGAGGTTAGGGTTAGGGTTGGAGTTAGGGTGGGGTTAGGTCTAGGGTCAGGGTTGGAGTTAGGGTCACGGTTGGAGTTAAGGTCACGGTTGGAGTTAGGGTCAGCGTTAGGGTCAGGGTTGGAGTTAGGGTGAGGGATGGAGTTAGGGTTAGGGTTGGGGTTAGGGTGGGGTTAGGGTTAGGGTTGGAGTTAGGGTGGGGTTAGGTCTAGGGTCAGGGTTGGAGTTAGGGTCACGGTTGGAGTTAGGGTCAGCGTTAGGGTCAGGGTTTGAGTTATGGAGAGGGTTGGAGTTAGTGTTAGGGTTGGAGTTAGGGTGGGGTTAGGGTTGGAGTTAGGGTGGGGTTAGGTCTAGGGTCAGGGTTGGAGTTAGGGTCACGGTTGGAGTTAAGGTCACGGTTGGAGTTAGGGTCAGCGTTAGGGTCAGGGTTGGAGTTAGGGTCAGGGTTGGAGTTAGGGTTAGGGTTGGAGTTAGGGTCAGGGTTGGAGTTAGGGTGGGGTTAGGGTTGGAGTTAGGGTCATCGTTAGGGTCAGGGTTGGAGTTAGGGTCAGGGTTGAAGTTTGGGTCAGAGTCAGGGTTTGAGTTAGGTTTAGGGTTGAACTAGGATTAAGGTGAATGTAAAGGTTTGGGTTAAAATACATTTAAGAGTTCGCAAGATTTTATTGAAAATGAAAGTTCTGACACTAAAAATCACATAGTTATAAAAAAAATAATTAAATCAGTACCGAACCAAAAACAATTTATTGATAATGTGATTTTAGGGTCAGAACTTTCATATTAAGCACAAACCTGTGAATCCTTATTTGCATTTCAAGGTTAAGGTTGGTTTGGGCTCAAGGTTGGTGTGTATGAGTTAGGGCTAGGGTTGGAGTTAGGGTGGGGGTCAGAGTAAGGGTTGGAGCTAGGGTAAGGGTTAGGTTAGGGTTGAGGTGAAGGTAAGGGTTAGGGTTGGGTTAGAGTAAAGGTAAGGTGTGGGGTGAAGGTAAGGGTTGGGTAGGAGTTAAGGTCAGGGTTAGGTAGGGTTAAGGTAAAGGTTGGGTTTGGGTAAAGATACATTTAAGAGTTCGCAAGATTTTATTGAAAATGAAAGTTCTGACACTAAAAATCACATAATTATAAAAAAATAATGAAATCAGTACCGAACCAAAAACAATTTATTGATAATGTGATTTTAGGGTCAGAACTTTCATATTAAGCACAAACTTGTGAATCCTTATTTGTATTTCAAGGTTAAGGTTGGTTTTGGCTCAAGGTTGGTGTGTATGAGTTAGGGCTAGTATTGGAGTGAGGGTGGGGGTCAGAGTAAGGGTTGGAGCTAGGGTAAGGGTTAGGTTAGGGTTGAGGTGAAGGTAAGGGTTAGGGTTGGGTTAGAGTAAAGGTAAGGTGTGGGGTGAAGGTAAGGGTTGGGTAGGAGTTAAGGTCAGGGTTGGGTAGGGTTAAGGTAAAGGTTGGGTTTGGGTTAAGATACATTTAAGAGTTCGCAAGATTTTATTGAAAATGAAAGTTCTGACACTAAAAATCACATAATTATAAAAAAATAATGAAATCAGTACCGAACCAAAAACAATTTATTGATAATGTAATTTTAGGGTCAGAACTTTCATATTAAGCACAAACTTGTGAATCCTTATTTGCATTTTTAGGTTAAGGTTGGTTTTGGCTTAAGGTTGGTGTGTATGAGTTAGGGCTAGGGTGGGGGTTGGATTTAGGGTGCGGGTTAAGGTAAGGGTTGGGTTAGAGTTCAGGTAAGGTGTGGGGTGAAGGTAACGGTTGGGTTAGGGGTAAGCTAAAGGTTGATTTTGGGTTAAAGTACATTTAACGGTTCTCAAGATTTTATTGAAAATGAAAGTTATGACACTAAAAATAATTTAACTTAAAAAATAAAGAATTTGGAACCGAATCAAAAACAATTGATTGATAATGTAATTTTTAGGGTCAGAACTTTCATATTAAGGTGACTGACTACTTTTGAACGTTCAATTTCAGACCACGATGTGCGCGCGCACAAAAATTGCAAAAAGTTGCATAACAACCTTCAAAATGTTATTGAGGAACCATACACGTTTTGAAATTCAGAAGAGCAAAAACCTTGAATTTTGCACGGGACTCTATATTTTCCTTTGCATTTCCTAATACAAAAGGTAAAAATCAATCTTTTGAGAAGGTTTGAATAAAACGTGATTAGAACTTATAAAAAAAGCGTTTCATGTGTTTTTGTTGTTGTAGTTTTAGTACGCTTTTCGGTTGCTTGAGCTAACAAGAAGCTAAATTTTTAGCTTATTTTTAAAACTTTCTTCAATTTTTTTAGATAGTCCTCAAAAATAATGTTGAAAGTAGATGTCATGAAAAAATTGCTTCCAGAAATTCCTTATTTTTTAAGGTGTGAATTTTTGTGTGCAAAGCTTGATTTCCACCATTTTTCTTTCGAAATCTTGTCAAGATGATCATATTCAAAATTTATTATCTCGAAAACGAGCTCGGGACACCCCATTTTTCTTTTCATTTTTGGAATCAGCGTACAATTCTGTGTTAAATACCTTTCTAAGAACATTTTGTAATTATTCCTTGCTAAAGTAGTCAGTCACCTTAAGCACAAACTTGTGAACCCTTATTTGCTCTTTAAGGTTAAGGTTGGTTTGGGCGTAAGGTTGGTGTGTATGAGTTAGGTGTGGGCTGGGCTTGGAGTTTAGGGTTGTAATATGGGAATTGAGTAAAATCTGTTTTAGGGTTAGGCACAGTGTTTAGTTTGAGTTAGGGTTACGATTAGGGTTGGAGTTAGGGCTGGGGTTAGGGTGAGGGTTGGAGTTAGGGTTAAGTTTGGAGTGAGGGTCAAGGTTGAGGTGAGGGTCACGGTTGGAGTTAAGGTCACGGTTGGAGTTAGGGTCAGCGTTAGGGTCAGGGTTAGAGTTAGGGTGAGGTTAGGGTTAGGGTTGGAGTTAGGGTGGGGTTAGGTCTAGGGTCGGGGTTGGAGTTAGGGTCACGGTTGAAGTTAAGGTCACGGTTGGAGTTAGGGTCAGCGTTAGGGTCACGGTTGGAGTTAGGGTCAGGGTTGGAGTTAGGGTTAGGGTTGGAGTTAGGGTGGGGTTAGGTCTAGGGTCAGGGTTGGAGTTAGGGTCAGTGTTGGAGTTAGGGTCACGGTTGGAGTTAAGGTCACGGTTGGAGTTAGGGTCAGCGTTAGGGTCAGGGTTAGAGTTAGGGTGAGGTTAGGGTTAGGGTTGGAGTTAGGGTGGGGTTAGGTCTAGGGTCAGGGTTGGAGTTAGGGTCACGGTTGGAGTTAAGGTCACGGTTGGAGTTAGGGTCAGCGTTAGGGTCAGGGTTGGAGTTAGGGTGAGGGATGGAGTTAGGGTTAGGATTGGGGTTAGGGTGGGGTTAGGGTTAGGGTTGGAGTTAGGGTGGGGTTAGGTCTAGGGTCAGGGTTGGAGTTAGGGTCACGGTTGAAGTTAAGGTCACGGTTGGAGTTAGGGTCAGCGTAAGGGTCACGGTTGGAGTTAGGGTGAGGGTTGGAGTTAGGGTTAGGGTTGGAGTTAGGGTGGGGTTAGGGTTAGGGTTGGAGTTAGGGTGGGGTTAGGTCTAGGGTCAGGGTTGGAGTTAGGGTCACGGTTGGAGTTAAGGTCACGGTTGGAGTTAGGGTCAGCGTTAGGGTCAGGGTTGGAGTTAGGGTCAGGGTTGGAGTTAGGGTTAGGGTTGGAGTTAGGGTCAGGGTTGGAGTTAGGGTGGGGTTAGGGTTAGGGTTGGAGTTAGGGTGGGGTTAGGTCTAGGGTCAGAGTTGGAGTTAGGGTCACGGTTGGAGTTAAGGTCACGGTTGGAGTTAGGGTCAGCGTTAGGGTCAGGGTTGGAGTTAGGGTGAGGGATGGAGTTAGGGTTAGGGTTGGAGTTAGGGTGGGGTTAGGGTTAGGGTTGGAGTTAGGGTGGGGTTAGGTCTAGGGTCAGGGTTGGAGTAAGGGTCACGATTGGAGTTAAGGTCACGGTTGGAGTTAGGGTCAGCGTTAGGGTCAGGGTTGGAGTTAGGGTAAGGGTTGGGGTTAGGGTTAGGGTTGGAGTTAGGGTGGGGTTAGGTCTAGGGTCGGGGTTGGAGTTAGGGTCACGGTTGAAGTTAAGGTCACGGTTGGAGTTAGGGTCAGCGTTAGGGTCACGGTTGGAGTTAGGGTCAGGGTTGGAGTTAGGGTTAGGGTTGGAGTTAGGGTGGGGTTAGGTCTAGGGTCAGGGTTGGAGTTAGGGTCAGTGTTGGAGTTAGGGTCACGGTTGGAGTTAAGGTCACGGTTGGAGTTAGGGTCAGCGTTAGGGTCAGGGTTGGAGTTAGGGTGAGGTTAGGGTTAGGGTTGGAGTTAGGGTGGGGTTAGGTCTAGGGTCAGGGTTGGAGTTAGGGTCACGGTTGGAGTTAAGGTCACGGTTGGAGTTAGGGTCAGCGTTAGGGTCAGGGTTGGAGTTAGGGTGAGGGATGGAGTTAGGGTTAGGATTGGGGTTAGGGTGGGGTTAGGGTTAGGGTTGGAGTTAGGGTGGGGTTAGGTCTAGGGTCAGGGTTGGAGTTAGGGTCACGGTTGAAGTTAAGGTCACGGTTGGAGTTAGGGTCAGCGTAAGGGTCACGGTTGGAGTTAGGGTGAGGGTTGGAGTTAGGGTTAGGGTTGGAGTTAGGGTGGGGTTAGGGTTAGGGTTGGAGTTAGGGTGGGGTTAGGTCTAGGGTCAGGGTTGGAGTTAGGGTCACGGTTGGAGTTAAGGTCACGGTTGGAGTTAGGGTCAACGTTAGGGTCAGGGTTGGAGTTAGGGTCAGGGTTGGAGTTAGGGTTAGGGTTGGAGTTAGGGTCAGGGTTGGAGTTAGGGTGGGGTTAGGGTTAGGGTTGGAGTTAGGGTGGGGTTAGGTCTAGGGTCAGAGTTGGAGTTAGGGTCACGGTTGGAGTTAAGGTCACGGTTGGAGTTAGGGTCAGCGTTAGGGTCAGGGTTGGAGTTAGGGTGAGGGATGGAGTTAGGGTTAGGGTTGGAGTTAGGGTGGGGTTAGGGTTAGGGTTGGAGTTAGGGTGGGGTTAGGTCTAGGGTCAGGGTTGGAGTAAGGGTCACGATTGGAGTTAAGGTCACGGTTGGAGTTAGGGTCAGCGTTAGGGTCAGGGTTGGAGTTAGGGTAAGGGTTGGGGTTAGGGTTAGGGTTGGAGTTAGGGTGGGGTTAGGTCTAGGGTCGGGGTTGGAGTTAGGGTCACGGTTGAAGTTAAGGTCACGGTTGGAGTTAGGGTCAGCGTTAGGGTCACGGTTGGAGTTAGGGTGAGGGTTGGAGTTAGGGTTAGGGTTAGAGTTAGGGTGGGGTTAGGGTTAGGGTTGGAGTTAGGGTGGGGTTAGGTCTAGGGTCAGGGTTGGAGTTAGGGTCACGGTTGGAGTTAAGGTCACGGTTGGAGTTAGGGTCAGCGTTAGGGTCAGGGTTGGAGTTAGGGTGAGGGATGGAGTTAGGGTTAGGGTTGGAGTTAGGGTCAGGGTTGGAGTTAGGGTGGGGTTAGGGTTAGGGTTGGAGTTAGGGTGGGGTTAGGTCTAGGGTCAGAGTTGGAGTTAGGGTCACGGTTGGAGTTAAGGTCACGGTTGGAGTTAGGGTCAGCGTTAGGGTCAGGGTTGGAGTTAGGGTGAGGGATTGAGTTAGGGTTAGGGTTGGAGTTAGGGTGGGGTTAGGGTTAGGGTTGGAGTTAGGGTGGGGTTAGGTCTAGGGTCAGGTTTGGAGTAAGGGTCACGATTGGAGTTAAGGTCACGGTTGGAGTTAGGGTCAACGTTAGGGTCAGGGTTGGAGTTAGGGTAAGGGTTGGGGTTAGGGTTAGGGTTGGAGTTAGGGTGGGGTTAGGTCTAGGGTCGGGGTTGGAGTTAGGGTCACGGTTGAAGTTAAGGTCACGGTTGGAGTTAGGGTCAGCGTTAGGGTCACGGTTGGAGTTAGGGTCAGGGTTGGAGTTAGGGTTAGGGTTGGAGTTAGGGTGGGGTTAGGTCTAGGGTCAGGGTTGGAGTTAGGGTCAGTGTTGGAGTTAGGGTCACGGTTGGAGTTAAGGTCACGGTTGGAGTTAGGGTCAGCGTTAGGGTCAGGGTTGGAGTTAGGGTGAGGGATGGAGTTAGGGTTAGGATTGGGGTTAGGGTGGGGTTAGGGTTAGGGTTGGAGTTAGGGTGGGGTTAGGTCTAGGGTCAGGGTTGGAGTTAGGGTCACGGTTGAAGTTAAGGTCACGGTTGGAGTTAGGGTCAGCGTAAGGGTCACGGTTGGAGTTAGGGTGAGGGTTGGAGTTAGGGTTAGGGTTGGAGTTAGGGTGGGGTTAGGGTTAGGGTTGGAGTTAGGGTGGGGTTAGGTCTAGGGTCAGGGTTGGAGTTAGGGTCACGGTTGGAGTTAAGGTCACGGTTGGAGTTAGGGTCAGCGTTAGGGTCAGGGTTGGAGTTAGGGTCAGGGTTGGAGTTAGGGTTAGGGTTGGAGTTAGGGTCAGGGTTGGAGTTAGGGTGGGGTTAGGGTTAGGGTTGGAGTTAGGGTGGGGTTAGGTCTAGGGTCAGAGTTGGAGTTAGGGTCACGGTTGGAGTTAAGGTCACGGTTGGAGTTAGGGTCAGCGTTAGGGTCAGGGTTGGAGTTAGGGTGAGGGATGGAGTTAGGGTTAGGGTTGGAGTTAGGGTGGGGTTAGGGTTAGGGTTGGAGTTAGGGTGGGGTTAGGTCTAGGGTCAGGGTTGGAGTAAGGGTCACGATTGGAGTTAAGGTCACGGTTGGAGTTAGGGTCAGCGTTAGGGTCAGGGTTGGAGTTAGGGTAAGGGTTGGGGTTAGGGTTAGGGTTGGAGTTAGGGTGGGGTTAGGTCTAGGGTCGGGGTTGGAGTTAGGGTCACGGTTGAAGTTAAGGTCACGGTTGGAGTTAGGGTCAGCGTTAGGGTCACGGTTGGAGTTAGGGTCAGGGTTGGAGTTAGGGTTAGGGTTGGAGTTAGGGTGGGGTTAGGTCTAGGGTCAGGGTTGGAGTTAGGGTCAGTGTTGGAGTTAGGGTCACGGTTGGAGTTAAGGTCACGGTTGGAGTTAGGGTCAGCGTTAGGGTCAGGGTTGGAGTTAGGGTGAGGTTAGGGTTAGGGTTGGAGTTAGGGTGGGGTTAGGTCTAGGGTCAGGGTTGGAGTTAGGGTCACGGTTGGAGTTAAGGTCACGGTTGGAGTTAGGGTCAGCGTTAGGGTCAGGGTTGGAGTTAGGGTGAGGGATGGAGTTAGGGTTAGGATTGGGGTTAGGGTGGGGTTAGGGTTAGGGTTGGAGTTAGGGTGGGGTTAGGTCTAGGGTCAGGGTTGGAGTTAGGGTCACGGTTGAAGTTAAGGTCACGGTTGGAGTTAGGGTCAGCGTAAGGGTCACGGTTGGAGTTAGGGTGAGGGTTGGAGTTAGGGTTAGGGTTGGAGTTAGGGTGGGGTTAGGGTTAGGGTTGGAGTTAGGGTGGGGTTAGGTCTAGGGTCAGGGTTGGAGTTAGGGTCACGGTTGGAGTTAAGGTCACGGTTGGAGTTAGGGTCAGCGTTAGGGTCAGGGTTGGAGTTAGGGTCAGGGTTGGAGTTAGGGTTAGGGTTGGAGTTAGGGTCAGGGTTGGAGTTAGGGTGGGGTTAGGGTTAGGGTTGGAGTTAGGGTGGGGTTAGGTCTAGGATCAGAGTTGGAGTTAGGGTCACGGTTGGAGTTAAGGTCACGGTTGGAGTTAGGGTCAGCGTTAGGGTCAGGGTTGGAGTTAGGGTGAGGGATGGAGTTAGGGTTAGGGTTGGAGTTAGGGTGGGGTTAGGGTTAGGGTTGGAGTTAGGGTGGGGTTAGGTCTAGGGTCAGGGTTGGAGTAAGGGTCACGATTGGAGTTAAGGTCACGGTTGGAGTTAGGGTCAGCGTTAGGGTCAGGGTTGGAGTTAGGGTAAGGGTTGGGGTTAGGGTTAGGGTTGGAGTTAGGGTGGGGTTAGGTCTAGGGTCGGGGTTGGAGTTAGGGTCACGGTTGAAGTTAAGGTCACGGTTGGAGTTAGGGTCAGCGTTAGGGTCACGGTTGGAGTTAGGGTGAGGGTTGGAGTTAGGGTTAGGGTTAGAGTTAGGGTGGGGTTAGGGTTAGGGTTGGAGTTAGGGTGGGGTTAGGTCTAGGGTCAGGGTTGGAGTTAGGGTCACGGTTGGAGTTAAGGTCACGGTTGGAGTTAGGGTCAGCGTTAGGGTCAGGGTTGGAGTTAGGGTGAGGTTAGGGTTAGGGTTGGAGTTAGGGTGGGGTTAGGTCTAGGGTCAGGGTTGGAGTTAGGGTCACGGTTGGAGTTAAGGTCACGGTTGGAGTTAGGGTCAGCGTTAGGGTCAGGGTTGGAGTTAGGGTGAGGTTAGGGTTAGGGTTGGAGTTAGGGTGGGGTTAGGTCTAGGGTCAGGGTTGGAGTTAGGGTCACGGTTGGAGTTAAGGTCACGGTTGGAGTTAGGGTCAGCGTTAGGGTCAGGGTTGGAGTTAGGGTGAGGGATGGAGTTAGGGTTAGGGTTGGGGTTAGGGTGGGGTTAGGGTTAGGGTTGGAGTTAGGGTGGGGTTAGGTCTAGGGTCAGGGTTGGAGTTAGGGTCACGGTTGGAGTTAGGGTCAGCGTTAGGGTCAGGGTTTGAGTTATGGAGAGGGTTGGAGTTAGTGTTAGGGTTGGAGTTAGGGTGGGGTTAGGGTTGGAGTTAGGGTGGGGTTAGGTCTAGGGTCAGGGTTGGAGTTAGGGTCACGGTTGGAGTTAAGGTCACGGTTGGAGTTAGGGTCAGCGTTAGGGTCAGGGTTGGAGTTAGGGTCAGGGTTGGAGTTAGGGTTAGGGTTGGAGTTAGGGTCAGGGTTGGAGTTAGGGTGGGGTTAGGGTTGGAGTTAGGGTCATCGTTAGGGTCAGGGTTGGAGTTAGGGTCAGGGTTGAAGTTTGGGTCAGAGTCAGGGTTTGAGTTAGGTTTAGGGTTGAACTAGGATTAAGGTGAATGTAAAGGTTTGGGTTAAAATACATTTAAGAGTTCGCAAGATTTTATTGAAAATGAAAGTTCTGACACTAAAAATCACATAGTTATAAAAAAAATAATTAAATCAGTACCGAACCAAAAACAATTTATTGATAATGTGATTTTAGGGTCAGAACTTTCATATTAAGCACAAACCTGTGAATCCTTATTTGCATTTCAAGGTTAAGGTTGGTTTGGGCTCAAGGTTGGTGTGTATGAGTTAGGGCTAGGGTTGGAGTTAGGGTGGGGGTCAGAGTAAGGGTTGGAGCTAGGGTAAGGGTTAGGTTAGGGTTGAGGTGAAGGTAAGGGTTAGGGTTGGGTTAGAGTAAAGGTAAGGTGTGGGGTGAAGGTAAGGGTTGGGTAGGAGTTAAGGTCAGGGTTAGGTAGGGTTAAGGTAAAGGTTGGGTTTGGGTAAAGATACATTTAAGAGTTCGCAAGATTTTATTGAAAATGAAAGTTCTGACACTAAAAATCACATAATTATAAAAAAATAATGAAATCAGTACCGAACCAAAAACAATTTATTGATAATGTGATTTTAGGGTCAGAACTTTCATATTAAGCACAAACTTGTGAATCCTTATTTGTATTTCAAGGTTAAGGTTGGTTTTGGCTCAAGGTTGGTGTGTATGAGTTAGGGCTAGTATTGGAGTGAGGGTGGGGGTCAGAGTAAGGGTTGGAGCTAGGGTAAGGGTTAGGTTAGGGTTGAGGTGAAGGTAAGGGTTAGGGTTGGGTTAGAGTAAAGGTAAGGTGTGGGGTGAAGGTAAGGGTTGGGTAGGAGTTAAGGTCAGGGTTGGGTAGGGTTAAGGTAAAGGTTGGGTTTGGGTTAAGATACATTTAAGAGTTCGCAAGATTTTATTGAAAATGAAAGTTCTGACACTAAAAATCACATAATTATAAAAAAATAATGAAATCAGTACCGAACCAAAAACAATTTATTGATAATGTAATTTTAGGGTCAGAACTTTCATATTAAGCACAAACTTGTGAATCCTTATTTGCATTTTTAGGTTAAGGTTGGTTTTGGCTTAAGGTTGGTGTGTATGAGTTAGGGCTAGGGTGGGGGTTGGATTTAGGGTGCGGGTTAAGGTAAGGGTTGGGTTAGAGTTCAGGTAAGGTGTGGGGTGAAGGTAACGGTTGGGTTAGGGGTAAGCTAAAGGTTGATTTTGGGTTAAAGTACATTTAACGGTTCTCAAGATTTTATTGAAAATGAAAGTTATGACACTAAAAATAATTTAACTTAAAAAATAAAGAATTTGGAACCGAATCAAAAACAATTGATTGATAATGTAATTTTTAGGGTCAGAACTTTCATATTAAGGTGACTGACTACTTTTGAACGTTCAATTTCAGACCACGATGTGCGCGCGCACAAAAATTGCAAAAAGTTGCATAACAACCTTCAAAATGTTATTGAGGAACCATACACGTTTTGAAATTCAGAAGAGCAAAAACCTTGAATTTTGCACGGGACTCTATATTTTCCTTTGCATTTCCTAATACAAAAGGTAAAAATCAATCTTTTGAGAAGGTTTGAATAAAACGTGATTAGAACTTATAAAAAAAGCGTTTCATGTGTTTTTGTTGTTGTAGTTTTAGTACGCTTTTCGGTTGCTTGAGCTAACAAGAAGCTAAATTTTTAGCTTATTTTTAAAACTTTCTTCAATTTTTTTAGATAGTCCTCAAAAATAATGTTGAAAGTAGATGTCATGAAAAAATTGCTTCCAGAAATTCCTTATTTTTTAAGGTGTGAATTTTTGTGTGCAAAGCTTGATTTCCACCATTTTTCTTTCGAAATCTTGTCAAGATGATCATATTCAAAATTTATTATCTCGAAAACGAGCTCGGGACACCCCATTTTTCTTTTCATTTTTGGAATCAGCGTACAATTCTGTGTTAAATACCTTTCTAAGAACATTTTGTAATTATTCCTTGCTAAAGTAGTCAGTCACCTTAAGCACAAACTTGTGAACCCTTATTTGCTCTTTAAGGTTAAGGTTGGTTTGGGCGTAAGGTTGGTGTGTATGAGTTAGGTGTGGGCTGGGCTTGGAGTTTAGGGTTGTAATATGGGAATTGAGTAAAATCTGTTTTAGGGTTAGGCACAGTGTTTAGTTTGAGTTAGGGTTACGATTAGGGTTGGAGTTAGGGCTGGGGTTAGGGTGAGGGTTGGAGTTAGGGTTAAGTTTGGAGTGAGGGTCAAGGTTGAGGTGAGGGTCACGGTTGGAGTTATGGTTACGATTGGAGTGAAGGTCATAATTGTAGTGAGGGTCTTGGTTTTAGTGGGGGGTAAGGCTGGGGTGAGCATCACGGTTGGAGCTAAGGGTGAAGGGGTTGGTTATGGGAACATTCTCTAATAATGGGGTCACGGTTGGAGCTAGGGTCACGGTCGGAGCTAGGGTCACGGTTGGAGCTAGGGTCCCGCTTGGAGCTAGGATCACGGTTAAAGTGGGGGTTTTGGTTGGAGTAAGGGACACAGTTGGATTGAGGGTGTTAGGTTGGATAGAGGAACACGGTTGGAATGAAGGACACGATTGGAGTGAGGGTCATGATTGCAGTAAGGGACATGGTTGGATTGAGGGTCACGGTTGAGGGACATGGTTGGAGTGCGGGTCACAGTTGGAGTGAGGGTCATGGTTGGAATTAAAATTACGGTTAGGGTTGGGGTCGCATTTGGAGTAAAGCTAGGGATAGGGTTGAAGTTGCAGCTGGAGTGAGGGTGACGGTTGGAGTGAGAGACATGGATGGAGTGACGGTGACTGTTTGATTGACGGACAAGTTTTGAATGACGGTCACAGTTTGATTAAGGGTGATAGTTGGAGTGAGGGTCACATTTGGATTGAGGAAAATGGTTGGGATAAGGGTCACGAATGGGGTGAGAGACATGATTGGAGGGAGGGTCATGGTTGGAGTAAGGGACACGGTTGGATTGAGGGTCATGGTTGAAGTGAGGGTCATGGTTTAAGTGAGGGTTACAGTTGGAGTTAGGGTCATAGGGTCACAAGGTTTGAGATAGGGTCATGGTTTGAGGTGAGGGTCACGGTTGGAGTTAGGGTTACGATTGGAGTGAGGGTCATGGCTGGAGTGAGGGTCAAGGTTAGGGTGAGGGGTAAGGCTGGGGTGAGCATCACGGTTGGAGCTAAGGGTGAAGGGGTTGGTTATGGGAACATTCTCTAATAATGGGGTCACGGTTGGAGCTAGGGTCACGTTTGAGGTAGGGTCACGGTTTGTTCTATGGTTGGAGTAAGGTGCACGGTTGGAGTGAGAGACACGGTTGGAGTGAGGGTCATGGTTGGAGTAAGGAACACCGTTGGATTGAGGGTCACAATTGGAGTAAGGGACTTGGTTGGATTGAGGGTCACGGTTGGACTTAGGAACACGGTTGGAGGGAAGAACACAGTTGGTTTGAAGGACATGGTTGAAGCGAGGGTCACGGTTGGAGTGAGGTTCAAAGTTTGAGTCAGGGTCACGATTGGACTTAAGGATGAGGGTTTGGTTATGGGAATATTATCTAATAAACCTACATATAAAGAAAAATAATGAAGGTTTATAACTTACAATCTGACCAACACTGAAAGACTCGATGAACTATGTTTGGTTTTGATGCACCATTTAGCTTCCTGTTGTTAATGTTGCGAAGAAATACCCAAGACTATCCACGTCTTTATATGCAGTTTCTTTCTTTATCTTGTGTACCATCTAGACAAAAATAGTATACTTACTTCAACGCATACCGAGGTTTGAATCTCAACGGCTATATCACGGAGAGATAGGGTCATGGTTGGAGTGGGGGTCACGGTTGAGGGACATGGTTGGAGTGCGGGTCACAGTTGGAGTGAGGGTCATGGTTGGAATTAAAATTACGGTTAGGGTTGGGGTCGCATTTGGAGTAAAGCTAGGGATAGGGTTGAAGTTGCAGCTGGAGTGAGGGTGACGGTTGGAGTGAGAGACATGGATGGAGTGACGGTGACTGTTTGATTGACGGACAAGTTTTGAATGACGGTCACAGTTTGATTAAGGGTGATAGTTGGAGTGAGGGTCACATTTGGATTGAGGAAAATGGTTGGGATAAGGGTCACGAATGGGGTGAGAGACATGATTGGAGGGAGGGTCATGGTTGGAGTAAGGGACACGGTTGGATTGAGGGTCATGGTTGAAGTGAGGGTCATGGTTTAAGTGAGGGTTACAGTTGGAGTTAGGGTCATAGGGTCACAAGGTTTGAGATAGGGTCATGGTTTGAGGTGAGGGTCACGGTTGGAGTTAGGGTTACGATTGGAGTGAGGGTCATGGCTGGAGTGAGGGTCAAGGTTAGGGTGAGGGGTAAGGCTGGGGTGAGCATCACGGTTGGAGCTAAGGGTGAAGGGGTTGGTTATGGGAACATTCTCTAATAATGGGGTCACGGTTGGAGCTAGGGTCACGTTTGAGGTAGGGTCACGGTTTGTTCTATGGTTGGAGTAAGGTGCACGGTTGGAGTGAGAGACACGGTTGGAGTGAGGGTCATGGTTGGAGTAAGGAACACCGTTGGATTGAGGGTCACAATTGGAGTAAGGGACTTGGTTGGATTGAGGGTCACGGTTGGACTTAGGAACACGGTTGGAGGGAAGAACACAGTTGGTTTGAAGGACATGGTTGAAGCGAGGGTCACGGTTGGAGTGAGGTTCAAAGTTTGAGTCAGGGTCACGATTGGACTTAAGGATGAGGGTTTGGTTATGGGAATATTATCTAATAAACCTACATATAAAGAAAAATAATGAAGGTTTATAACTTACAATCTGACCAACACTGAAAGACTCGATGAACTATGTTTGGTTTTGATGCACCATTTAGCTTCCTGTTGTTAATGTTGCGAAGAAATACCCAAGACTATCCACGTCTTTATATGCAGTTTCTTTCTTTATCTTGTGTACCATCTAGACAAAAATAGTATACTTACTTCAACGCATACCGAGGTTTGAATCTCAACGGCTATATCACGGAGAGATAGGGTCATGGTTGGAGTGGGGGTCACGGTTGAGGGACATGGTTGGAGTGCGGGTCACAGTTGGAGTGAGGGTCATGGTTGGAATTAAAATTACGGTTAGGGTTGGGGTCGCATTTGGAGTAAAGCTAGGGATAGGGTTGAAGTTGCAGCTGGAGTGAGGGTGACGGTTGGAGTGAGAGACATGGATGGAGTGACGGTGACTGTTTGATTGACGGACAAGTTTTGAATGACGGTCACAGTTTGATTAAGGGTGATAGTTGGAGTGAGGGTCACATTTGGATTGAGGAAAATGGTTGGGATAAGGGTCACGAATGGGGTGAGAGACATGATTGGAGGGAGGGTCATGGTTGGAGTAAGGGACACGGTTGGATTGAGGGTCATGGTTGAAGTGAGGGTCATGGTTTAAGTGAGGGTTACAGTTGGAGTTAGGGTCATAGGGTCACAAGGTTTGAGATAGGGTCATGGTTTGAGGTGAGGGTCACGGTTGGAGTTAGGGTTACGATTGGAGTGAGGGTCATGGCTGGAGTGAGGGTCAAGGTTAGGGTGAGGGGTAAGGCTGGGGTGAGCATCACGGTTGGAGCTAAGGGTGAAGGGGTTGGTTATGGGAACATTCTCTAATAATGGGGTCACGGTTGGAGCTAGGGTCACGTTTGAGGTAGGGTCACGGTTTGTTCTATGGTTGGAGTAAGGTGCACGGTTGGAGTGAGAGACACGGTTGGAGTGAGGGTCATGGTTGGAGTAAGGAACACCGTTGGATTGAGGGTCACAATTGGAGTAAGGGACTTGGTTGGATTGAGGGTCACGGTTGGACTTAGGAACACGGTTGGAGGGAAGAACACAGTTGGTTTGAAGGACATGGTTGAAGCGAGGGTCACGGTTGGAGTGAGGTTCAAAGTTTGAGTCAGGGTCACGATTGGACTTAAGGATGAGGGTTTGGTTATGGGAATATTATCTAATAAACCTACATATAAAGAAAAATAATGAAGGTTTATAACTTACAATCTGACCAACACTGAAAGACTCGATGAACTATGTTTGGTTTTGATGCACCATTTAGCTTCCTGTTGTTAATGTTGCGAAGAAATACCCAAGACTATCCACGTCTTTATATGCAGTTTCTTTCTTTATCTTGTGTACCATCTAGACAAAAATAGTATACTTACTTCAACGCATACCGAGGTTTGAATCTCAACGGCTATATCACGGAGAGATAGGGTCATGGTTGGAGTGGGGGTCACGGTTGAGGGACATGGTTGGAGTGCGGGTCACAGTTGGAGTGAGGGTCATGGTTGGAATTAAAATTACGGTTAGGGTTGGGGTCGCATTTGGAGTAAAGCTAGGGATAGGGTGGAAGTTGCAGCTGGAGTGAGGGTGACGGTTGGAGTGAGAGACATGGATGGAGTGACGGTGACTGTTTGATTGACGGACAAGTTTTGAATGACGGTCACAGTTTGATTAAGGGTGATAGTTGGAGTGAGGGTCACATTTGGATTGAGGAAAATGGTTGGGATAAGGGTCACGAATGGGGTGAGAGACATGATTGGAGGGAGGGTCATGGTTGGAGTAAGGGACACGGTTGGATTGAGGGTCATGGTTGAAGTGAGGGTCATGGTTTAAGTGAGGGTTACAGTTGGAGTTAGGGTCATAGGGTCACAAGGTTTGAGATAGGGTCATGGTTTGAGGTGAGGGTCACGGTTGGAGTTAGGGTTACGATTGGAGTGAGGGTCATGGCTGGAGTGAGGGTCAAGGTTAGGGTGAGGGGTAAGGCTGGGGTGAGCATCACGGTTGGAGCTAAGGGTGAAGGGGTTGGTTATGGGAACATTCTCTAATAATGGGGTCACGGTTGGAGCTAGGGTCACGTTTGAGGTAGGGTCACGGTTTGTTCTATGGTTGGAGTAAGGTGCACGGTTGGAGTGAGAGACACGGTTGGAGTGAGGGTCATGGTTGGAGTAAGGAACACCGTTGGATTGAGGGTCACAATTGGAGTAAGGGACTTGGTTGGATTGAGGGTCACGGTTGGACTTAGGAACACGGTTGGAGGGAAGAACACAGTTGGTTTGAAGGACATGGTTGAAGCGAGGGTCACGGTTGGAGTGAGGTTCAAAGTTTGAGTCAGGGTCACGATTGGACTTAAGGATGAGGGTTTGGTTATGGGAATATTATCTAATAAACCTACATATAAAGAAAAATAATGAAGGTTTATAACTTACAATCTGACCAACACTGAAAGACTCGATGAACTATGTTTGGTTTTGATGCACCATTTAGCTTCCTGTTGTTAATGTTGCGAAGAAATACCCAAGACTATCCACGTCTTTATATGCAGTTTCTTTCTTTATCTTGTGTACCATCTAGACAAAAATAGTATACTTACTTCAACGCATACCGAGGTTTGAATCTCAACGGCTATATCACGGAGAGATAGGGTCATGGTTGGAGTGGGGGTCATGGTTGGAATGAGGGTTACCGTTGAATTGAGAGTCACGGTTGGACTTAGGAACACAGTTGGAGTGAAGGACACGGTTGAAGCAAGGGTCACGGTTGCAGTGAGGGTCAAGATTGGAGTGAGGGTCAAGGTTGGAGTTAAGGATGAGGGTTTTGTTATGGGAACATTCTCTAATAAACCTACATATAAAGAAAAATAATAAAGGTTTATGACTTACAATGTGATCAACACTTGAAGACTCGATGAACTATGTTTGGTTTTGATGCACCATTTAGGTTCCTGTTGTTAATGTTGAGAAGAAATACCCAAGACTATTCACGTTGGTATGTGCATTTTCTTTCTTTATCTTGTGTACCATCTAGACAAAAATAGTATACTTATTTCACCGTAAACTGAGGTTTGAATCTCAGCGGCTATATCACAGAGAGACAGGATCACGGTTTGAGATAAGGTTACGGTTCCAGGTAGGGTCACGGTTCGAGCTAGGGTCACGGTTCGAGGTAGGGCCCCGGTTGGAGCTAGGCTCATGGTCGAAGCTAGGGTCACAATTGGAGCTAGGTTCAAGGTGGGAGCTAGGTTTCCGGTTGGAGCTAGGGTTACGATTGGAGCTAGGATCACGGTTGGAGCTAGGGTCACGGTTGGAGCTAGGGTCACTGTTTGAGGTAGGGGTAAGGCTAGGGTGATTGGAAGGTTGGATTTAATGGTGAAGGGGTTGGTTATGGGGAACATTATCTAATAAACTTACATATGAAGAAGAAAAATAACAAAGGTTTATAACTTACAATCTGAGCAACTCTTGAAGACTCGATGTACAATTCTTGGTTTTGTTGCACCATTTAGTTTTCTTTTGTGAATCCATCGAAGAAATACACAAAACTATTCACGTCGGTATGGGCAGTTTCTATCTTTATCTTGTGTACCATCTAAACAAAAATATTATACTTCACGGTTGGAGCTAGGATCACGGTCAATTGTAAAGTCGCGGTAGGAGCTAGGGTCACAGTTGGAACTAGGTTCACGGTTGGAGGTAGGGTCACGGTTGGAGATAGGGTCACGGTTGGAGCTAGGGTCATGGTTGGAGGTAGGGTCACGGTTGGTTGTAGGGTCACGGTTGGAGCTAGTGTCACGGTTGGAGCTAGGGCCATGGTTTGAGGTAGGGGTAAGGCTGGGGTGATTGGAAGGTTGGAGTTATGGGTGAAGGGGTTGCTTATGGGAACATTTTCTAATAAACCTACATATAAAGAAAAATAATGAAGGTTCATAACTTACAATCTGACCAATATTTGAAGACTTGGTGTACAATTCTTGGTTTTACTGCACCGTTTAGTTTTCTGTTGTTAATGTTGCGAAGAAATACCCAACACTATTCACGTCGGTATATGCAGTTTCTTTATCTCGTGGACCATCTAGACAAAAATATTTTACTTACTTCACCGTATACCAAGGTTTGAATCTCCACGGTTGGAGCTAGGGTCACAGTTGGAACTAGGGTCATGGTTGCAACAAGGGTCACGTTGGAAAATAGGGTAATAGTTGGATTATGTTCGCATAAATATAGGTTTATGGTTGGAGCTAGGGTCACGGTTGGAGCTAGGGTCACGGTTGGAGCTAGGATCACGGTTGGAGCTAGGATCACGGTTGGAGCTAGGGTCACAGTTGGAGCTAGGGTCACGGTTGGAGCTAGGATCACTGTTGGAGCTAGGCTCACGGTTGGAGCTAGGGCCACGGTTTGAGCTAGGGTCACGTTTGGAGCAAGGGTCACGGTTGGAGCAAGGGTCACGGTTGGAGCTAGGGTCACGGTTGGAGCTGGGGTCACTGTTGGAGCAAGGGTGACGGTTGGAGGTAGGGTGACGGTTGGAGGTAGGGTCACGGTTGGAGGTAGGGTCACGGTTGGAGCTAGTGATACGGTTGGAGCTAGGGCCATGGTTTCAGGTAGGGGTAAGGCTGGGATGATTGGAAGGTTGGAGTTATGGGTGAAGGGGTTGCTTATGGGAACATTTTCTAATAAACCTACATATAAAGAAAAATAATGAAGGTTCATAACTTACAATCTGACCAATATTTGAAGACTTGATGTACAATTCTTGGTTTTATTGCACCGTTTAGTTTTCTGTTGTTAATGTTGCGAAGAAATACCCAACACTATTAACGTCGGTATATGCAGTTTCTTTATCTCGTGGACCATCTAGACAAAAATATTTTACTTACTTCACCGTATACCAAGGTTTGAATCTCCACGTTTGGAGCTAGGGTCACGGTTGGAACTAGGGTCATGGTTGGAACAAGGGTCACGTTTGAAAATAGGGTAATAGTTGGAGTTATGTTCGCATAAAGATAGGTTTATGGTTGGAGCTAGGGTCACTGTTGGAGCTAGGGGCACGGTTGGAGCTAGGTTCACTGTTTGAGCAAGGGTCACAGTTTGAGCTAGGGGCACGGTGGGAGCTAGGGTCACGATTGGTGTTAGGATCACAGTTGGTGTTAGGATCACGGTTGGCGCTAGGGTCACGGTTGGAGCTAGGGTAACGGTTGGAGCTAGGGTCACGGTTGGAGCTAGGGTCACGTTTGGAGCTAGGGTCAGTTGGAGCTAGGGTCACGGTTGGAGCTAGGGTCATGGTTGGAACTAGGGTCACGTTTGAAAATAGGGTAATAGTTGGAGTTATGTTCACATAAAGGTAGGTTTATGGTTGGAGGTAGGGTCACGGTTGGAGCTAGGGTCACGGTCGGAGCTAGGATCACAATCAAAGCTAAGGTCGCGGTTGGAGCTAGGGTCATGGTTGGAGCTAGGGTCACGGTTGGAGCTAGGGTCACGGTTGGAGCTAGGGTCACGGTTGGAGCTAGGGTCAGGGTTGGAGCTAGGGTCACGGTTGGAGCTAGGGTCACGGTTGGGGCTAGGGTCACGGTTGGGGCTAGGGTCACGGTTGGGGCTAGGGTCACGGTTGGGGCTAGGGTCACGGTTGGAGCTAGGGTCCCGGCTGGAGCTAGGGTCCCGGTTGGAGCTAGGGTCACGGTTGGAGCTAGGATCACGGTTGGAGCTAGGGTCACTGTTGGAGCTAGGGCCACGGTTGGAGCGAGGGTCACTGTTGGAGCAAGGATTACGGTTGGAGCTAGCGTCACGGTGGGAGCTAGGGTCATGGTTGGTGTTAGGATCACGGTTTGAGCTAGGGCCACGGTTGGAGCGAGGGTCACTGTTGGAGCAAGGGTGACGGTTGGAGCAAGGGCCACGGTTGGAGCGAGGGTCACTGTTGGAGCAAGGGTCACTGTTGGAGCAAGGGTCACGGTTGGAGCTAGGGTCACGGTTGGAGCTAGGGCCACTGTTTGAGGTAGGGGTAAGGCTAGGGTGATTGGAAGGTTGGATTTAAGGGTGAAGGGGTTGGTTATGGGGAACATTCTCTAATAAAGCTACATATAAAGAAAAATAATAAAGGTTTATAACTTGCAATCTGAGCAACTCTTGAAGACTCGATCTACAATTCTTTGTTTTGTTGCACCATTTAGTTTTCTGTTGTTAATGTTGGGAAGAAATACCCAAAACTATTCACGTCGGTATGGGCAGTTTCTTTGTTTATCTTGTGTACCATCTAGACAAAAATGTGATACTTATTTCACTGTATACCAAGGTTTGAATCTCAGTGGCTATCACAGAGAGATAGGTAATACTTGGGGATAGGGCAACGGTTGATGTTAGGGTTACGGTATGAGCTACGGTCACGGTTGGAGCTAGAGTCACGGTTAAAGCTAGGGTCTTGGTCGAAGCTAGGGTTACAATTGGAGGTAGGTTCAAGGTGGGAGCTAGGTTTCCGGTTGGAGGTAGGGTCACGGTTTGAGCAAGGGTCACAGTTGGAGCTAGGGTCACAGTTGGAGCTAGGGTCACGGTTGGAGCTAGGGTCACGGTTTGATCTAGGGTCACGGTTGGAGCTTGGATCAAAATTGGAGCTAGGTCCACGGTTGGAGCTAGTGTCTTTGTTGGAGCTAGGGTTACGGTTGGAGCAAGGGTCACGGTTGGAGGTAAGGTCACGGTTTTAGCTAAGGTCACGGTTGAGCTAGGGTCACGGTTGAAGCTAAGGTCACGGTTGCAGCAAATGTCACGGTTGGAGCTAGGGTCACGGTCGGAGCTAGGGTCACGGTCGGAGCTAGGGTCACGGTTGGAGCTAAGGTCACGGTTGGAGCTAGGGTCACGTTTGGAGCTAGGGTCACGGTTGGAGCTAGGGTCACGGTTGGAGCTAGGGTCACGGTTGGAGCTAGGGTCACGGTTGGAGCTAGGGTCACGGTTGGAGCTAGGGTTACGGTTGAAGATAGGGTCATGGTTGGAGTTAGGGTCATGGTTGGAGCTAGGGTCATGGTTGGAGCTAGGGTCACGGTTGCAGCTAGGGTCACGGTTGGAGCTAGGGTAATGGTTGGATATAGGGCCATGGTTAAAGGTAGGGGTAGGGCTAGGGTGATTGTATGGTTGGAGTTAAGGGTGAAGGGCTTGGTTATGGGGAACATTCTCTAATAAACTTACATATGAAGAAGAAAAATAATAAAGGTTTATAACTTACAATGTGAGGAATTCTTTAACACTCGATGTACAATTCTTTATTTTGTTGTCTCATTTAGTTTTCTGTTGTTAATGTTGCGAAGAAATACCCAAAACTATTCACGTCGGTATGGGCAGTTTCTTTGTTTATCTTTTGTTCCATCTAGAAAAAAATTGTATACTTACTTCACTTTATACCAAGGTTTGAATCTCAGTGGTAATAGTTGGGGATAGGGCAACGGTTGATGTTAGGGTTACTGTATGAGCTATGGTCACGGTTGGAGCTAGAGTCACGGTTAAAGCTAGGATCTTGGTCGAAGCTAGGGTCACAATTGGAGGTAGGTTCAAGGTGGGAGCTAGGTTTCCGGTTGGAGGTAGGGTCACGGTTGGAGCAAGGGTCACGGTTGGATCTAGGGTGACGGTTGAAGCTAGGGTCACGGTTGGAGCTTTGGTCACGGTTGGAGCTAGGGTCACGGTTGGAGCTTGTGTCTTTGTTGGAGCTAAGGTCACGGTTGGAGGTAAGGTGACGGTTGGAGCTAGGTTCATAGTTCGAGCTAGGGTCATGGTTGGAGCTAAGGGCATGGTTGGAGCTATGTTCATAGTTCGAGCTAGGGTCACGTTTGGAGCTAAGGGCATGGTTGGAGCTAAGGTTACGGTTGGAGCTTGGATAACGGTTGGAGCTAGGGTCACGGTTGCAGCAAAGGTCACGGTTGCAGCAAAGGTCACGGTTGCAGCAAAGGTCACGGTTGGAGCAAGGGTCATGGTTGGAGCTAGGGTCACGGTTGGAGCTAAGGTCACGGTTGGAGCTAGTGTCTTTGTTGGAGCTAGGGTCACGGTTGGAGGTAGTGTCACGGTTGGAGCTAGGGTCACGGTTGGAGCTAGAGTCATGGTTGGAGCTAGGGTCACGGTTGGAGCTAGGGTCACGGTTGGAGCTAGGGTCACGGTTGGAGCTAGGGTCACGGTTGGAGCTAGGGTCACGGTTGGAGCTTGTGTCTTTGTTGGAGCTAAGGTCACGGTTGGAGGTAAGGTGACGGTTGGAGCTAGGTTCATAGTTCGAGCTAGGGTCATGGTTGGAGCTAAGGGCATGGTTGGAGCTATGTTCATAGTTCGAGCTAGGGTCACGTTTGGAGCTAAGGGCATGGTTGGAGCTAAGGTTACGGTTGGAGCTTGGATAACGGTTTGAGCTAGGGTCACGGTTGCAGCAAAGGTCACGGTTGCAGCAAAGGTCACGGTTGGAGCTAGGGTCATGGTTGGAGCTAGGGTCACGGTTGGAGCTAAGGTCACGGTTGGAGCTAGTGTCTTTGTTGGAGCTAGGGTCACGGTTGGATGTAGTGTCACGGTTGGAGCTAGGGTCACGGTTGGAGCTAGAGTCATGGTTTGAGTTAGGGTCACGGTTGGAGCTAGGGTCACGGTTGGAGCTAGGGTCACGGTTGGAGCTAGGGTCACGGTTGGAGCTAGGGTCACGGTTGTAGCTAGGGTCACGGTTGGAGCTAGGGTCACGGTTGGAGCTAGGGTCACGGTTGAGGGTCATAGTTAGGTTGAGGTTTACAGTTGGAGAGAGGGTCACGGTTTTACTGAGGGTTACGGTTGGATTGATGATCACGGTTTTACTGAGGGTTATGGTTGGAATGATGGTCACAGTTGGAGTGAAGGTCTAGGTTGGGGTGAGGGTTAATGCTGGGGTGAGGATGACGGTTGGAGTTAAGGGCAAGGGTTTTGCATGGGAACATTCTCTAATAAACTTACATATAAAGAGAAATAATGAAGGTTTATAACTTACAAACTGACCAACACTTGGTCGATGAAGTATCCTTGGTTTTGTATCCTATTCACGTCGGTATATGCATATTCTTTCCTTATCGTGTTGACCATCTAGACAAAAATATTATTATTTCTTCACCGCATACTGAGGTTTGAATCCCCGCGGCTATAGAACCCTAGTCATCGCCAATTACATTTAGTACTTGATGTTAAAAGACTATTTCGATGGACACTGGTTAAAGACTTGTTGTTCCAAAACACCGCTTAAAGGAAGAAGTTCCAAATTATGATATATTTATCGGCTGTTGAATTGAAAAAAAATTGCATGAAGCTTTTTAAGAGAGAAAAATATTTCTCTTAACATTTCAAAATCTGAGGTTACACATATAGATGCCAATCCTGAAGTTTAGTAAAAATCTCTTGGGTCAGTGAAAATATATAAACACCAGGTCGGAAAATTGAGCAAATTAGTATGAAACCATGCAGTACACAGAATTTAGATGAACGGTTATTCGTAATAAAAGCCATGAATACTACCAGTAAATCAATATTTGAGGTCTAAATTTTTTAACTTGTCAATCAATATCTTTCAGATAAAAGTTGTTAGAATTTTGAAGTCAAATAGAACAACCGATTAGCATCGACTTTACTGGGTACCATGGCAATTATCTCCCCGCTACGCCACGTGGAGGCTACCGTTCTTCGTAGCGGACACAGACATTTACACAAAGACAGAAAGACAGACTGATAGGCAGACAGACGGACATAATAGAAACGGACATCAAACAGAAACAGACATCTCAAACAGAAACAGACACATCAAACAGAAACAGCCATCTCAAACAGAAACAGACATCTCAAACAGAAACAGGTATGACATTTGAGTGAAATTTGTATAAGCTTCGTTGACTTGTTATAGATAATCACGATGAACTACTTATAGTTTACTTATAATTTTCGTAAAGCGTCACGACCAGAAGATGGAGGTGGCAAATCTAGTACAATTCGTGCTGCCTTATTATGAAGCACTAGAAACTATTACAGTGTTCTTATTGAATATCTAACATACAAAACTGTAACAATATGTAAACCAAGTAGTTACAATTACATAGCCGCAACTTACATTAATATACCCATAACATTTCAAGAACAATACACAGCTTCAAATATATAGTCAAAAAAATAAAAGGAGCTCATAGAAGATGAATGTCATAACGAAGGTCGAAATATAAAAACCAAACCACTCCTGAAATACCAGGAATGAAAGTTTCTTACATAAAGATACCATAAAGATTGCAAAATATTCATAGCTTTAAATGTATAGTGAAAAAGATAAAAGGAGTTCGTAGAAGATAAATGTCATAACGAAGGTCGAAATATAAAAACCAAACCACTCCTGATTAGGAATGAATGTTTCTTACATAAAGATACCCATAAAGATTTCAAAATATTCACCACAGCTTCTAATATATAATCAAAATAAAATAAAAGGAGTTCATAGAAGATGAATGTCATAGCGAAGGTCGAAATATAAAAACCAAAAAAAAATAAAAGGAGTTCATAGAAGATGAATGTCATAGCGAAGGTCGAAATATAAAAACCAAAAAAAATTAAAAGGAGTTCATAGAAGATGAATGTCATAACGAAAGTCGAAATATAAAAACCCAAAAAAAATAAAAGGAGCTCATAGAAGATGAATGTCATAGCGAAGGTCGAAATATAAAAACCAAAAAAAAATTAAAAGGAGTTCATAGAAGATGAATGTCATAACGAAAGTCGAAATATAAAAACCAAACCACTCCTGAAATACCAGGAATGAAAGTTTCTTACATAAAGATACCATAAAGATTGCAAAATATTCACCACAGTTTCAAATATATAGTCAAAAAATAAATAAAAGGAGTTCATAGAAGATAAATGTTATAACGAAAGTCGAAATATAAAAACCAAACCACTCGTGAAATAATAGGAATGATCAGTGGCGGGGAAGGATAAAGTCACCATCAGGCTGGGCTGTTGTACAATTGTTTTTTACAACTTGATCAGTGGCAGGGAAGGATGAAGTCACCATCAGGCTGGGCTTGTGTATTATTGGTTTCCACAACTTGATCAGTGGCGGGTAAGGATAAAGTCACCATCAGGCTGGGCTGTTGTACAATTGTTTTTTACAACTTGATCAGTGGCAGGGAAGGATGAAGTCACCATCAGGCTGGGCTGGTGTACAATTGTTTTTTACAACTTGATCAGTGGCAGAGAAGGATAAAGTCACCATCAGGCTGGGCTTGTGTATTATTGGTTTCCACAACTTGATCAGTGGCGGGAAAGGATGAAGTCACCATCAGGCTGGGCTGGTTTACTATTGGTTTCCACAAATTGAACAGTGACGGGGAAGGATGAAGTCACCATCAGGCTGGGCTGATGTATTATTGGTTTCCACAGCTGTAATAGCGACGGGGAGCTCATAGAAGATGAATGTCATAACGAAGATCGACACATAAAAACCAAACCACTCCTCAAATAATAGGAATGAAAGTTTCTTACATAAAAATACCCATTAAGATTTCAATATATTCACAGTATCAAAGATATAGTCAAAAAAATAAAAGAAGTTCATAGAAGATAAATGTTATAACCAAGGACGAAATATAAAAACCAAACCACTCCTCAAATAATAGGAATGAAAGTTTCTTACATAAAGATACCCCATAAAGATTTCAAAATACAGACAGCTTCAAATATATAGTCAAAAAAATAAAAGGAGTTCATAGAAGATAAATGTCATAACGAAGGTCGAAATATAAAAACCAAACCACTCCTGAATAAGAATGAAAGTTTCTTTCTTAAAGATACCCATAAAGATTTCAAAATACAGGCAGCTGCAAATATATAGTCACAAAAATAGAAAATAAAAGGAGCTCATAGAAGATGAATGTCATAACGAAGGTCGAAATATAAAAACCAAACCACTCCTCAAATAATAGGAATGAAAGTTTCTTACATAAAAATACCCATAAAGATTTCAATATATTCACAAAAGCTTCAAATATATAGTCAAAAAAATAAAAGGAGTTCATAGAAGATAAATGTCATAACGAAGGTCGAAATATAAAAACCAAACCACTCCTGAATAGGAATGAAAGTTTCTTTCTTAAAGATACCCATAAAGATTTCAAAATACAGGCAGCTTCAAACATATGATCAAAAAATTGAGACTTCATAGAAAGTAAATGTCGTAAGGAAGAACGAAAAATATAAACTAAACCACTATAATAATAGAAATAAAAGTTTCTTACGTGGAGATATCCAAACAACCTCCAGAAAAATGAATAGCTTTAAGTATATGCTCAAAAACTAAAGAGAAAGTAAATGTCGTAATGAAAGCCGAAAAATGAAATGAAAAATAATATCAAACCATTTAAGATCAAAAGTTTCCCCTAAAATATGCGCCAATTTACCAAAAGGTCGAGGTTTTTGTACTAAATTCAGTTAGTTCAAATATACTTACCCATGCAGAAACAATAATCATAATTCATAACCAACTATCTGACCAGAAGCTGGATACACCATGAACTAGCTTTTCCACCATTGAATGATCCATTGTTGCGTGGTTAATGTTGGGAAGAAAGAGGCAGGACGACCCATCACTGTGTATGCAGTTCGTTTCCTTGTCTTGTATACCATCTACACAATTGCATAAAAAATAATTTGTCAATATCAAAAAAAGATTTCGACGAACATTTATTTTAACTTTTTTAAGTTTCTATTCTCTGAGAAGCCTCTAAAACACAATTTTCCGAATCTTAACAAACGAGTTGCATTTTGGTCTAGATTGGGCAGAAAATACTACTATACAACACGCGATGGAAAAGATATGTTTTATCAAAATGTTATTCCTATGCTGTTCCAATATTAGATGTACCATTTTCGCTCATTTCCTTCCATAAGAAAACTACAACCACGTAAATATTGAACGGCTTGCTCAACAAGCCTTCTTATTGGTTGCTTCTCAGAGAAAAAAATAACTTTTAATTAGAAACTGTACAGACAAACAGAGGACGAGTAAGATGCTAGACTTACTTGATCAGTGGCGGGGAAGGATGAAGTCATCATCAGACTGGGCTGGTGTACTATTGGGTTCCACAACTTGATCAGTGGCGGGGAAGGATAAAGCCACTATCAGACGGGGCTGGTGTATTATTGGTTTCCACAACTGGAACAGTGGCGGGGAAGGATGAAGTCACCATCAGACTGGGCTGGTGCACTATTGGTTTCCACAACTTGAACAGTGGCGGGGAAGGATGAAGTCACCATTAGGCTGGGCTGGTGTACTATTGGGTTCCACAACTGGAACAGTGACGGGGAAGGATGAAGTTACGATCAGGCTGGGCTGGTGTACTATTGGTTTCCACAACTGGAACAGTGGCGGGGAAGGATGAAGTCACCATCAGACTGGGCTGGTGCACTATTGGTTTCCACAACTTGAACAGTGACGGGAAAGGTAGAAGTTACGATCAGGCTGGGCTGGTGTACTATTGGTTTCCACAACTGGAACAGTGGCGGGGAAGGATGAAGTTACCATCAGACTGGGCTGGCGTACTATTGGTTTTCACAACTGGAACAGTGGCGGGGAAGGATGAAGTCACCATCAGGCTGGACTGGTGTACTATTGGTTTCCTCAACTTGATCAGTGGCGGGAAAGGATGAAGTTACTATCAGGCTGGGCTGGTGTACTATCCAGAAGTCCCCTTTGAATTGAATAGCAAGTTATTGTTAGAATAAATAGAATAATACTGTGGGTTAGGGTTAGGGTTAGTCAGCATGCAGCAAACATATTGTAATGACAAACATACGTACACATGAAGAAACAATGATTAAATATATAATAAATGGCTCTTGATCAGAAAAACACGCTAAATGATAGTCAGTATGCAGCAAACATATATTGTAATTACTTAATCGCAAACCGGGTTTGAATCCCAGCATTTTTATAACTTGTGCTATTACTAAATGCAATTTGCACTTGATGTTAAAAGACTAGCACGATAGAGACTGGGCATAGTAAGATTTCTATTGAACATTCAAATGACTATGCCATTCTTTTGGTTTCAGTTGCTCTCTTTGATTGAGAAACATATACCTGCTAGTTGAATTTTGTTTAAACAATCAAGACGAGGGCTAGATCCCCATTACAAAATATGTTTTACTTGTATAAAATGGACCTTGACTGCAACTTTGTAGTTTTCTGACCGAAGTGATTCAGGGAATTACCCATAGTGATTGCTAAATCAAGTGGATGGTTATATTGAACCACGTCATTGACCAATGTCAAAAAACATTTAATACTAAAAATTATCCCCTAAAATATAATGTCCCAAAGTAAAGATATCTTGATCAGAAAAACACGCTAAATGATAGTCAGTATGCAGCAAACATATAAAAGATTAGCACGATAGAGACTGGGTATATTGAGATTTCTATTGGACATTCAAATGACTATACCATTCTTTTGGTTTTAGTTGCTCTCTTTGATTGAGAAGTATATACCTGCTAGTTGAATTTTGTTTTAAAAATCAAAAACATGTGTCCATACATGGAGATATTCGATTAATTTCGAGGAAAAAAAAAACACTTTCAAATATATGATCAAAACATTTTAGAAAATAAATGTCGCAGCGAAATCCATATCAAATGCCAATTAGAGTCCAAGTTAATTGAAATAAATATGTGTACCAAATCAGAAAAAATCAAAAAATAAAGGAAATAAATAACGTAACGAAGGACGTCAAAATAAAGCACTCCTGAAATATTCGAAATAAAGATATCTTGCATGGAGATATTCTATTAATCTCCAGAAAAATACACACTTTCAAATATATGATCAAAAATTTGTAGAAAATAAATGTCGTAACAAAATCCAGTTCAAATGCCAATAAGAGTCCAAGTTAGGGGGAATAATTATTTGTAGCAAATCAAAGAATATAAATATTTTGGGCAATAGGTAATAACAGAAATAGATTAAACATTATTCTTTAAGATATATATATATATAGATATATGTAATTAAAAAGTTATAGAAAATCAAACCAAACATTGTCGTGAGGAAAGTTAAATGGAATAGATATTTGTACCAAACCAGAAAAAATATCTTGTGCAATATATAATATCAAAAAACATTTAAGACTAAAAATTATCCCTTTAAATATAATGTGCCAAAGTAAAGATATTTTAAAGGAAACAAATAACGTAACGAAAGACGTTATAATAAAACAATCTCGCATTATTTGAAATAAAGGTTTCTTACATGGAGATATTCGATTAATCTCCAGAAAAATACACACATTCAAATATATGATCAAAAATTTGTAGAAAATAAATGTCGTAACAAAACCCAGTTCAAATGCCAATTAGAGTCCAAGTTAAATGGAATAAATATGTGTACCAAATCAAAGAATATTAATATTTTGTGCAATAGGTAATAACACCCATTCTGAAATAATAGAAAAGAGAATTTCTTAGATAGAGATATCCGAACAATCTCCAGAAAAATGCACATCTTCAAAGATATGATCAAAACGTTTTAGAAAACAAATGTCGTAACGAAAGCCAGTTCAAATGCCAAGTAGTCAAAGTTAAACGGAATAAATGTTATGTACCAAATCGAAAAAATGAGGATATTTTGTGCAATATATAATATCAAAAAACATTTAAGACTAAAAATTATCCCTTTAAATATAATGTGCCAAAGTAAAGATATTTTAAAGGAAACAAATAACGTAACGAAGGACGTTATAATAAAGCAATCGTGCATTATTCGAAATAAAGGTTTCTTACATGGAGATATTCGATTAATCTCCAGAAAAATACACACTTTCAAATATATGATCAAAAATTTGTAGAAAATAAATGTCGTAACAAAATCCAGTTCAAATGCCAATAAGAGTCCAAGTTAAATAGAATAATTATTTGTAGCAAATCAAAGAATATTAATATTTTGTGGAATAGGTAATAACAGAAATAGACTAAACATTATTCTTTAAGATATATATATAGATATATATGTAATTAAAAAATTATAGAAAATCAAACAAAATATTGTCGTGAGGAATGTTAAATGGAATAGATATTTGTACCAAACCAGAAAGATAATTTGGATAATATATAATATCAAAAAACATTTAAGACAAACATTATCCATCAAAATATAATGTGCCAAAGTAAAGATATTTTAAAGGAAATAAATAACGTAACGAAGGACGTTAAAATAAAGCACTCCTGAAATATTCGAAATAAAGGTTTCTTACATGGAGATATTCGATTAATCTCCAGAAAAATACACACTTTCAAATATATGATCAAAAATTTGTAGAAAACAAATATCGTAACGAAAGCCAGTTAACATGCCAATTAGAGTCCAAGTTAAATGCAATAAATATTCGTACCAAATCAGGGAAAAAATGACATTTTGGGCAATATTCAAAATCAAAAAACATTTCAGACTAAAATTTAACCCCCAACATATAATGTGCCAATTTACCAAAACAGTTAGTTCAAACATACGTACATATGAAGAAACAATGATCAAATATATGATGAATGGCTCTTGATCAGAAAAACACGCCAAATGATAGTCAGTATGCAGCAAACATATATTGTAATTACTTAATCGCAAACCGGGTTTGAATCCCAGCATTTTTATAACTTGTGCTATTACTAAATGCAATTTGCACTTGATTTTAAAATATTAGCACGATAGAGACTGGGCATAGTAAGATTTCTATTGGACATTCAAATGACTATGCCATTCTTTTGGTTTCAGTTGCTCTCTTTGATTGAGAAGTATATACCTGCTAGTTGAATTTTGTTGAAAAAATCAAACAAATGTGTCCATACACAGGTTTTAATCAAAGATCACTCCCAGGTTTCGTACCTTTGCAACTCTGCAACGTTAATTCCATCAATTTGGGAAGGCACACGAAATTTTGAATGATACTACTCGCTAGTAAAATGCTTTCACAAAAAAGGACAATCACTCATTATTTTATCTTTAACAAAAAGATACACAGATTTTGTGATGGACAAGTATGTTGTTGGTTTACTGGTTTACTGGTTTACTGGTTTAATGGTTAGTTATTTGTCATGCAGACGGTTAGGTGAGGGTTGTTTTATTACTTGTGGACTAATACCAGATTTAATAAGCGCATTTGATGAAACGTATCCTTCAAAAAAAATTTTTTTTCGTAGAAAGCCGCTGTTATATCAGTTATAGTAATTGCTATGAAGAAAAACACGGTGATGCTTTCGAAACGTAACCCGATACACATACTTCCTTAGGGTTAGGGTAAAGGGCGAGGTTCAGCCCTTCATTGATTACGTTTCCTCTAGGACAGTCTGTAGAGCCCCACTAGCAGAAGCTGCAGGTGGCAAATCACAATTCATGTGGCCTCAATAGATTATAATGAAGCACTTGAAGCTGTTACAATGTTCTTATGGAAGTCCTACATATAAAACTATAATATTAATTAAACCAAGTGTTTCAAATTCAATTTATGCTCAAAGAAAAATAAAGAGACTTTAAAGAGAATAAATGTTGTTATGAAGGATGAAAAATAAAGAAAACTAAACCCCTTCTGAAATAATAGAAAAGACAGTTTCTTTAATGGAGATATTCGATTAATCTCCAGGAAAAAAAAAACACTTTCAAATATATGATCAAAAAAATTTAGAAAATAAATGTCGTAGCGAAATCCATATCAATTAGTCAAATGTCAATTAGAGTCGAAGTTAAATGGAATAAATATTTGTACCAAATCACAAAAAATAATATTTTGGGCAATATATAATGTCAAAAAACATTTCAGACAAAAACTGTCCCCTAAAATATAATGTGCCAAAGTAAAGATATTTTAAAGGAAATAAATAACGTAACGAAGGACGTTAAAATAAAGCAATCGTGAAATATTCGAAATAAAGGTTTCTTACATGGAGATATTTGATTAATCTCCAGAAAAATACACACTTTCAAATATATGATCAAAAATTTGTAGAAAATAAATGTCATAACGAAAGCCAGTTAACATGCCAATTAGAGTCCAAGTTAAATGGAATAAATATTTGTACCAAATCAGAAAAAAAAAAAACATTTTGGGCAATATTCAAAATCAAAAAACATTTCAGACTAAACTTTGACCCCCAACATATAATGTGCCAATTTACCAAAACAGTTAGTTCAAACATACGTACACATGAAGAAACAATGATCAAATATATGATGAATGGCTCTTGATCAGAAAAACACGCTAAATGATAGTCAGTATGCAGCAAACATATATTGTAATTACTTAATCGCAAACCGGATTTGAATCCCAGCATTTTTATAACTTGTGCTATTACTAAATGCAATTTGCACTTGATGTTAAAAGATTAGCACGATAGAGACTGGGTATAGTGAGATTTCTATTGGACATTCAAATGACTATACCATTCTTTTGGTTTTAGTTGCTCTCTTTGATTGAGAAGTATATACGTGCTAGTTGAATTTTGTTGAAAAAATCAAAAAAATGTGTCCATACACAGGTTCTAATCAAAGATCACTCCCAGGTTTCGTACCTTTGCAACTCTGCAACGTTAATTCCATCAATTTGGGAAGGCACACGAAATTTTTAACACGAAATTTTGAAAGATACTACTCGTTGGTAAAATGCATTCACAAAAAAGGACAATCACTCATTATTTTATCTTTAACAAAAAGATACGCAGATTTTGTGATGGACAAGTATGTTGTTGGTTTACTGGTTTAAAGGTTTACTGGTTTAAAGGTTTACTGGTTTAAAGGTTTACTCGTTTAAAGGTTTAATGGTTTACCCGTTTAAAGGTTTAATGGTTTAATGGTTTACTGGTTTAATGGTTAGTTATTTGTCATGTAGATGGTTAGGTGAGGGTTGTTTTATTACTTGTGGACTAATACCAGATTTAATAAGCGCATTTGATGAAACGTTTCCTTCAAGAATATTTTTGTAGAAAGCCGCTGTTATATCAGTTATAGTAATTTCTGTGAAGAAAAACACGGTGATGCTTTCGTAACGTAACCCGATACACATACTTCCTTAGGGTTAGGGTAAAGGGCGAGGTTCAGCCCTTCATTGATTACGTTTCCTCCAAGACAGTCTGTAGAGCCCCACTAGCAGAAGCTGCAGGTGGCAAATCACAATCCATGTGGCCTCAATAGCTTATAATGAAGCACTTGAAGCTGTTACAATGTTCTTATGGAAGTCATACATATAAAACTATAATATTAATTAAACCAAGTGTTTCAAATTCAATTTATGCTCAAAGAAAAATAAAGAGACTTTAAAGAGAATAAATGTTGTTATGAAGGATGAAAAATAAAGAAAACTAAACCCCTTCTGAAATAATAGAAAAGACAGTTTCTTTAATGGAGATATTCGATTAATCTCCAGGAAAAAAAAAACACTTTCAAATATATGATCAAAAAATTCTAGAAAATAAATGTCGTAGTGAAATCCATATCAAATGTCAATTAGAGTCCAAGTTAAATGGAATAAATATGTGTACCAAATGAAAAAAAATATTTTGGGTTATATCTAATATCAAAAAATAAAATAAACCCATTCTGAAATAATAGAAAAGAGAATTTCTTAGATAGAGATATTCGAACAATCTCCAGAAAAATGCACATCTTCAAAGATATGATCAAAACGTTTTAGAAAAAAAATGTCGTAACGAAAGCCAGTTCAAATGCCAATTAGTCAAAGTTAAACGGAATAAATGTTATGTACCAAATCGAAAAAATGAGGATATTTTGTGCAATATATAATATCAAAAAACATTCAAGACTAAAAATTATCCCTTTAAATATAATGTGCCAAAGTAAAGATATTTTAAAGGAAACAAATAACGTAACGAAGGACGTTATAATAAAGCAATCGTGCATTATTCGAAATAAAGGTTTCTTACATGGAGATATTCGATTAATCTCCAGAAAAATACACACTTTCAAATATATGATCAACAATTCGTAGAAAATAAATGTCGTAACAAAATCCAGTTCAAATGCCAATTAGAGTCCAAGTTAAATCGAATAAATATTCGTACCAAATGAGAAAAAAAATTACATTTTGGGCAATATTCAAAATCAAAAAACATTTCAGACTAAACTTTAACCCCCAACATATAATGTGCCAATTTACCAAAACAGTTAGTTCAAACATACGTACACATGAAGAAACAATGATTAAATATATGATGAATGGCTCTTGATCAGAAAAACACGCTAAATGATAGTCAGTATGCAGCAAACATATATTGTAATTACTTAATCGCAAACCGGGTTTGAATCCCAGCATTTTAATAACTTGTGCTATTACTAAATGCAATTTGCACTTGATGTTAAAAGATTAGCACGATAGAGACTGGGCATAGTAAGATTTCTATTGGATATTCAAATGACTATACCATTCTTTTGGTTTTAGTTGCTCTCTTTGATTGAGAAGCATATAACTGCTAGTTGTATTTTGTTTTAAAAATCAAAAACATGTGTCCATACATGGAGATACTCGATTAATTTCCAGGAAAAAAAAAACACTTTCAAATATATGATAAAAAAATTTTAGAAAATAAATGTCGTAGTGAAATCCATATCAAATGCCAATTAGAGTCCAAGTTAAATGGTATAAATATGTGTACCAAATCAAAAAAAAAATAAAGGAAATAAATAACGTAAGGACGTCAAAATAAAGCACTCCTGAAATATTCGAAATAAAGGTTTCTTACATGGAGATATTCGATGAATCTCCAGAAAAATATACAACTTGAAATATATGATCAAAATTTTGTAGAAAATAAATGTCGTAACAAAATCCAGTTCAAATGCCAATAAGAGTCCAAGTTAAAGGGAATAATTATTTGTAGCAAATCAAAGAATATTAATATTTTGGGCAATAGGTAATAACAGAAATAGACTAAACATTATTCTTTAAGATATATATATATATATATAGATATATGTAATTAAAAAGTTATAGAAAATCAAACCAAACATTGTCGTGAGGAAAGTGAAATGGAATAGATATGTGTACCAAACCAGAAAAAAATATTTTGTGCAATATATAATATCAAAAAACATTTAAGACTAAAAATTATCCCTTTAAATATAATGTGCCAAAGTAAAGATATTTTAAAGGAAACAAATAACGTAACGAAAGACGTTATAATAAAACAATAGCGCATTATTCGAAATAAAGGTTTCTTACATGGAGATATTCGATTAATCTCCAGAAAAATACACACTTTCAAATATATGATCAACAATTTGTAGAAAAAAAATGTCGTAACGAAAGCCAGTTAACATGCCAATTAGAGTCCAAGTTAAATGCAATAAAGATTTGTACCAAATCAGAAAAAAAAATATTTTGGGCAATAGGTTATATCAAAACACATTAAGACTAAAAAGTTTTCCTTAAAAAAAGATATATGTATATATATTTATATAATCAAAAAATTATAGAAAATCAAACAAAAAATATAGTCGTAAGGAAGGACGAAAAAAAATCGAAACCACCCCTGAAATAATAAAAAAAACATTTTTTCTCAATGAAGATATCCGTCCAGAAACATACACACTTTCAAATATATGATCAACAATTTGTAGAAAATAAATATCGTAACGAAAGCCAGTTCAAATGCCAATTAGAGTCCAAGTTAAATCGAATAAATATTCGTACCAAATCAGGAAAAAAATGACATTTTGGGCAATATTCAAAATCAAAAAACATTTCAGACTAAACTTTGACCCCCAACATATAATGTGCCAATTTACCAAAACAGTTAGTTCAAACATACGTACACATGAAGAAACAATGATCAAATATATGATGAATGGCTCTTGATCAGAAAAACACGCTAAATGATAGTCAGTATGCAGCAAACATATATTGTAATTACTTAATCGCAAACCGGATTTGAATCCCAGCATTTTTATAACTTGTACTATTACTAAATGCAATTTGCACTTGATGTTAAAAGATTAGCACGATAGAGACTGGGCATAGTGAGATTTCTATTGGACATTCAAATGACTATACCATTCTTTTGGTTTTAGTTGCTCTCTTTGATTGAGAAGTATATACGTGCTAGTTGAATTTTGTTTTAAAAATCAAAAACATGTGTCCATACATGGAGATATTCGATTAATTTCGAGGGAAAAAAAAACACTTTCAAATATATGATCAAAACATTTTAGAAAATAAATGTCGCAGCGAAATCCATATCAAATGCCAATTAGAGTCCAAGTTAATTGAAATAAATATGTGTACCAAATCAGAAAAAATCAAAAAATAAAGGAAATAAATAACGTAACGAAGGACGTCAAAATAAAGCACTCCTGAAATATTCGAAATAAAGATATCTTGTATGGAGATATTCTATTAATCGCGAGAAAAATACACACTTTCAAATATGATCAACAATTTGTAGAAAATAAATGTCGTAACAAAATCCAGTTCAAATGCCAATAAGAGTCCAAGTTAAATAGAATAAATATTTGTAGCAAATCAAAGAATATTAATATTTTGGGCAATAGGTAATAACAGAAATAGACTAAACATTATTCTTTAAGATATATATATAGATATATATGTAATTAAAACGTTATAGAAAATCAAACAAAATATTGTCGTGAGGAAAGTTAAATGGAATAGATATTTGTACCAAACCAGAAAGATAATTTGGACAATATATAATATCAAAAAACATTTAAGACAAACATTAAACATCAAAATATAATGTGCCAAAGTAAAGATATTTTAAAGGAAATAAATAACGTAACGAAAGACGTTAAAATAAAGCAATCGTGAAATATTCGAAATAAAGGTTTCTTACATGGAGATTTTTGATTAATCTCAAGAAAAATACACACTTTCAAATATATGATCAACAATTTGTAGAAAATAAATGTCGTAACGAAAGCCAGTTAACATGCCAATTAGAGTCCAAGTTAAATGCAATAAATATTTGTACCAAATCAGAAAAAAAACAAACATTTTGGGCAATATTCAAAATCAAAAAACATTTCAGACTAAACTTTAACCCCCAACATATAATGTGCCAATTTACCAAAACGTCGAGGTTTTTGTAATGAATTCAGTTTGTTCAAATATACCTAACTATGAAGAAACAATAATCAAAACACTTAACTGACGAACTGAAGACACGATCTTCTGTTCAATACACCTTGATACTTTTTTAGCATTTGATGATCCATTGTTGCGTGGTTAATGTTGGGAAGAAAGAGGCAGGACGACCCATCACTGTGTATGCAGTTCGTTTCCTTGTCTTGTATACCATCTAGACAGTTGTATAAAAAATAATTTGTTAATATCAAAAAAAGATTTCGACGAACATTTAGTTTAACATTTTTTTAAAGTTTCTATTCCCAGCGAAGCCTCAAACACAATTTTCAGTTTCAGAATCTTAACAAACGAGTTGCATTCTGGTCTAGATTGCGTAGAAAATACTACTATACAACACGCGATGGTAAAGATACGTTTAAAATGTTATTCAAAATTCAACTGTATGTAACGTTTTCGCTTATTTCCTCAATAATGACTAGTTCAATAAACCTACTTATTGGATGCTATTCAGAGCAAAGTTAACGTTAATTTTGAATTAGAGGCTGTACAGACAAACAGAGGATTGTAAGATGTTAAACTTACTTGATCAGTGGCGGGGAAGTATGAAGTCATCATCTGGCTGGGCTGATGTAGTATCTGGGCGTTACCTGCATGTGAATGGCATACGAAGTTATTGTTGAAAGGAATTGAATAGACGCATCAAGAGTTCCGCGCTGCTGCTCAATGCGCATGCTCAGGGGATTAAAAAGTGGGATAATGTTTTGTAAAATATGCAATTGTTCGGTATATTTGATTCAGAATTCGCTTAACGGTACGCCATCTTGAATATTTAGTGAAAAGATACAACTAAAATATAGCATATTTTACAAATTTTATCCCACTTTTTAATCCCCTGAGCATGCGCATTGAGCAGCAGCGCGGAACTCTTGATGCGTGTATGGTACTGTATTTCTATGTATTTCAAAGTAGCACAAACAACGGCAAAAGTACAAGAAGCAACAACAACATCAGGAGTTTCTTCAGTGTCATGTTTATAATTTTAACGCTCGAAAAACTCTTTCGCGACGTTATCAAAATGAAAATTCTTTAAGTTGCGCAACTAAATGATAGTTCAATATGCATCGCATCTATCGAATATGCGAATAAAAGACAGTATAGTTCTACATTAATGCTTTTCTTAAGTAGAGTTTAATACACAGCTCGCGTATCTATCAAATATAATCAAAATAGTGTTTTACTACATTTCTACCGTGTGCAATTGCATTTGAGTATTGCATCTTACCTCGTGGTTTATGTTCTTGCGAAATTTTGGTCCAATACAGTCTTTAAAAATCTGAAAAGAAATAAAAATATGAATTGTAGTTTATTCTGGCATGCCACGTTGAAGCTCATTAATGATACGCAAGTTAGAAGAAAACGAAATAATGAAGAAAAACCCCCAGAAGAGCTGGTTGAAGACATTTTCAAAAGGACCAGGGGATTCAAGAAATTCAGTTTTTTTAAAACACAAATTCAAACTTTAGATAAATAATAAGAACTACAAGAATATGTAGGGTTAGAGGAGCAAAACTTTATCCAAGTTCGCATTAGTTTGGCTTTAAGCCCATGTGAGAGAATAGTTGACTCGAATACAGAACCGTTTTCCTTCCACGAGGCACAATTTGAAGCTAAAAACCTAACGAAAATACTTAAAAATATTGGGAGATATAAAAATATAGCCATGAACTCTAAACAAGTCTTCCTATTTAATTCTAAAAGAACATTTTTAACTATGGCCGCTCTCAAAATGCTTCCATGTTCGGTCGTTTCCTCGACTAACACGTGTGCTTTCGAGTCCTAAAATTGCCCAAAAAATCGAGAATTTGTATTAAAAATACAACAGCTACCCAACTACCACTCTATATTTCTAATTTCAGTCTTTTTTAGGAGTTTCTTTGCAATGTTGTACAAATAATATAAGTATTTTCTGTGCATCTATAAAATCATGTCTTACCTCTTCCAAGTCTTCGCAGCTTATGGATAAGTTTGAATGTGGCGCGTTCAGGTAACCATTTACATTCTAGCAAGAATGTTGAGACAAAAGGGGAGTTGTGAACTACGTATACCATTAGACCTGCTTCTTCCTTATTGGACGAAGGTGACAATGAATCAAACGATCTATTGTTTAATTTGTGGGGTGGTTTTAATCATCCAATAAAAATGTACGTCTTTACGTGCGGGTAGTCACAGTACGTTCAGCTGACCAATCACAGTCCGTTGTGACTTTTTATGGCCGGCCCCTTGTTCAAGCACTTTTTTCTACCCACAGGTAGCCCAAGCATAGAGTTTGTGATGCGTTAATGCGGCTGAAAGTCCATTTGGCCTGTCCCCTCCCCACTAAGTGTATGTTTTGTATTTTTTTAATGATTTTTTGTTGATTTATTTTTTTAGAAAGTTTATTCAAAAACGTTAAATAATCTAAGTCTTTCTGAAAGCATAGTTTCATACTATGTAAAATTTGAATAGAACACTGACGGAAGCTAATGACGTGACAGCCCACTAACTATACGCTTGGGCTACCTGTGTTTTACCTGAAAACTGATGACGATTGAATCCTATACATTTTAGTCTCAGAAAAATCCAAAACTATTATTGAGAGTGATAGCCATCTGTGATTATAAAAAACAACTTGAGAAATGATTTTCAAAACAGAATGAAGGGCCGTAGGTTTTGATCAACGATGTTTTGCAAGATTTGTCTCATTACCAGGGGGTATAAACTGCCCTCCCCACCCCCTCCCTACCCCCAGTGCAATCATCCATATACATTTTCAGAGTGTAGACAGTAAGAATTTCCTAAAAAGAGCACAAACCCGTCCCTTAGGCAAACATGATTTTCTCTTAGGAGTTATAATCGATAACATCGCAATGGAGTTCTACCCCTTCCCCCACGGGAGTCTAATAAATCGCGAAAATGTTGTAGCATCTTATCCTACACCAACACAGTATAACACACACAAGTCGTCTGTTGTCAATCATTAACATTACATCACTGATGTATGTTGTGGCATCTTATCCTACACCAACACAGTATAACACACACAAGTCATCTGTTGTCAATCATTAACATTACATCACTGATGTATGTTGTGGCATCTTATCGTACACCAACACAGTATAACACACACGAGTCGTCTGTTGTCAATCATTAACATTACATCACTGATGTATGTTGTGGCATCTTATCCTACACCAACACAGTATAACACACACAAGTCATCTGTTGTCAATCATTAACATTACATCACTGATGTATGTTGTGGCATCTTATCCTACACCAACACAGTATAACACACAAAAGTCGTCTGTTGTCAATCATTAACATTACATCACTGATGTATGTTGTGGCATCTTATCCTACACCAACACAGTATAACACACACAAGTTGTCTGTTGTCAATCATTAACATTACATCACTGATGTATGTTGTGGCATCTTATCCTACACCAACACAGTATAACACACACAAGTCATCTGTTGTCAATCATTAACATTAAATCACTGATGTATGTTGTGGCATCTTATCCTACACCAACACAGTATAACACACACGAGTCGTCTGTTGTCAATCATTAACATTACATCACTGATGTATGTTGTGGCATCTTATCCTACACCAACACAGTATAACACACACGAGTCGTCTGTTGTCAATCATTAACATTACATCACTGATGTATGTTGTGGCATCTTATCCTACACCAACACAGTATAACACACACAAGTCGTCTGTTGTCAATCATTAACATTACATCACTGATGTATGTTGTGGCATCTTATCCTACACCAACACAGTATAACACACACAAGTCGTCTGTTGTCAATCATTAACATTACATCACTGATGTATGTTGCGGCATCTTATCCTACACCAACACAGTATAACACACACAAGTCGTCTGTTGTCAATCATTTATTTTGACATTAAATCACTGATGTGTATTCACAAGTGACACTGAAAAAAAGCTGGTTTGGGAAAAAAACGTCCCTGTAAACAAGGTGTGGCGTTATAGTGAAATAAACAATAGACCTCTTGCAGCATGTTAGAATGCAGCTCAATTTGCACTCCGACATGCTGCCAGGGATCTATTGCACTAAGCATCTTCAAATGTTCTGTTGAAACACATTCCTATATGTCTGAGTCTAGATAACTGGTTATCAATAGCATTACGTTCAAATTCAATTATCATAGATCTCTATGACTTCATTTACAGATGATTGAATAAATTCAAAATCATGTTTATCCTACGTCACACCTAACAGGAATGTTAACATTTGACGCATGCAAAATATGTGTAGTACACTTAGTACTGTACGCTCATGCGAGTGTAGCTTGTGAGTTGAGAACACGATCAGGGCCCTAGCACCCAAAGGGGCCGGGGGGGGGGGGGGGGGGGGGGGGCATTTAACCCAGTTTTCCCCAGAAAAGTAAAGCAACTATGAAATCAAATTTTCATTCTTCGTAGTCATGTGTTGCTGTTGTCCTTTTTGCTATTTCTGAACCTTGCCATTTGAGCCCTAGCCAAAAATCCATGATTTCTTGAGATATTTCTTAATTCTCGATTCCTTACTCCCACAGACCTTGCGGGTGAACCTCTGAAATTCTTCAGAAGTCATCTTCAAAATATTTCGTCATCTCAAAGCCTTTACAGTGGAACATTTTGATAGAACTGAACATGATAGACTTGGTGTACTGGGGCAAGCTGTAGAAGGGAAAATGAAACAAAATTGTTAAAATGTTGTTGAGTGTTTGTGAATTTAAGGAACATACAGGCATCAGAAAGGAACAACTGTATTACTACAGCTAGTCTTAGACTTTGACTGCCTTTTTAAACACAAGGGTGATTTATTTTTGTTGTAGGGTGTGGAAGTTGGGAGAGGATGGACCAAAACTTCATGTGGTCATCTAACCATTTGTAGACGTATTTACAAGGGCAAAACCCTCTCTGTTATTTTAAGACCGCGAATGTTGATCCGGCAAGGACTCAAATCACAACCTTACACACAAAGCAACCAACTGAAAAAACTGGTGGTTAACCTAATCGGAATTTAAAACTGAAACTATGAAACAGGCAACAGTATTGTCATGTATGAAATACAATATACACAGTCATCAAGCAACAGTCTTGTAATGTATGAAATACAAGATAGACAATGTCAACAGGCAACAGTATTGTCATGTATGAAATACAAGATACACATAGTACTCAGGCAACAGTATTGTCATGCAAGAAATACAAGATACACATTGTCAGCAGGAAAACGTATTGTCATGTATGAAATACAAGATACACATTGTCAGCAGGAAAACGTATTGTCATGTATGAAATACAAGAGACACATTGTCAGCAGGAAAACGTATTGTCATGTATGAAATACAAGATACACATTGTCAGCAGGAAAACGTATTGTCATGTATGAAATACAAGATACACATTGTCATTAGCGAACAGTATTGTCATGTATGAAATACAAGATACACATTGTCATCAGGCAACAGTATTGTCATGTATGAAATACAAGATACTTATTGTCATCAGGCAACAGTATTGTCATGTATGAAATACAAGATACACATTGTCATCAGGCAAGAGCATTGTCATGTATGAAATACAAGATACACATTGTCATCAGGCAACAGTATTGTCATGTATGAAATACAAGATACACATTGTCATCAGGCAACAGTATTGTCATGTATGAAATACAAGATACACATTGTCATCAGGCAACAGTATTGTCAGGTATGAAATACAAGATATACATTGTCATCAGGCAACAGTATTGTCATGTATGAAATACAAGATTCACATTGTCATCAGGCAAGAGCATTGTCATGTATTGGTATTGTCATCAGCCAACAGCATTGTCATGTATGAAATACAAGATACACATTGTCATCAGGCAACAGTATTGTCATGTATGAAATACAAGATACACATTGTCATCAGGCAACAGTATTGTCATGTATGAAATACAAGATACTTATTGTCATCAGGCAACAGTATTGTCATGTATGAAATACAAGATACACATTGTCATCAGGCAAGAGCATTGTCATGTATGAAATACAAGATACACATCGTCATCAGGCAACAGTATTGTCATGTATGAAATACAAGATACACATTGTCATCAGGCAACAGTATTGTCATGTATGAAATACAAGATACACATTGTCATCAGGCAACAGTATTGTCAGGTATGAAATACAAGATATACATTGTCATCAGGCAACAGTATTGTCATGTATGAAATACAAGATTCACATTGTCATCAGGCAAGAGCATTGTCATGTATGAAATACAAGATACACATTGTCATCAGGCAACAGTATTGTCAGGTATGAAATACAAGATATACATTGTCATCAGGCAACAGTATTGTCATGTATGAAATACAAGATTCACATTGTCATCAGCCAACAGCATTGTCATGTATGAAATACAAGATACACATTGTCATCAGGCAAGAGTATTGTCAGGTATGAAATACAAGATATACATTGTCATCAGGCAACAGTATTGTCAGGTATGAAATACAAGATACACATTGTCAACAGGCAAGAGTATTGTCATGTATGAAGTACAAGATAAACATTGTCATAAGGCAACAGTATTGTCATGTATGAAATACAAGATACACATTGTCATCAATCAAAAGCATTGTCATGTATTGGTATTGTCATCAGCCAACAGCATTGTCATGTATGAAATACAAGATACACATTGTCATCAGGCAACAGTATTGTCAGGTATGAAATACAAGATACACATTGTCATCAGCCAACAGCATTGTCATGTATGAAATACGAGATACACATTGTCATCAGGCAACAGTATTGTCATATATGAAATACAAGATACACATTGTCATCAGGCAACAGTATTGTCATGTATGAAATACAAGATACACATTGTCATGAGGCAACAGTTTTGTCATGTATGAAGTACAAGATACACATTGTCATCAGGCAACAGTATTGTCATGTATGAAATACAAAATACAGATTGTCAACAGACAACAGTATTGTCATGTATGAAATACAAGATACACATTGTCATGAGGCAACAGTTTTGTCATGTATGAAGTACAAGATACACATTGTCATCAGGCAACAGTATTGTCAGGTATGAAATACAAGATACACATTGTCATCAGGCAACAGTATTGTCAAGTATGAAATACAAGATACACATTGTCATCAGCCAACAGTATTGACATGTATGAAATACAACATACACATTGTTAACAGCCGACAGTATTGTTAAGTATGAAATAGAAGATACACATTGTCATCAGGCATCAGTATTGTCATGTATGAAATACAAGATACACATTGTCATCAGGCAACAGTATTGTCATGTATGAAATACAAGATACACATTGTCATCAGGCATCAGTATTGTCAAGTATGAAATAGAAGATACACATTATCATCAGGCATCAGTATTGTCATGTATGAAATACAAGATACACATTGTCATCACGCAACAGTATTGTCATGTATGAAATACAAGATACACATTGTCATCAGGCAACAGTATTGTCATGTATGAAATACAAGATACACATTGTCATGAGGCAACAGTTTTGTCATGTATGAAGTACAAGATACACATTGTCAACAGGCAACCGGTTTGTCATGTATGAAATACAAGATACACATTGTCATGAGGCAACAGTTTTGTCATGTATGAAGTACAAGATACACATTGTCATCAGGCAACAGTATTGTCAGGTATGAAATACAAGATACACATTGTCATCAGGCAACAGTATTGTCAAGTATGAAATACAAGATACACATTGTCATCAGCCAACAGTATTGACATGTATGAAATACAACATACACATTGTTAACAGCCGACAGTATTGTTAAGTATGAAATAGAAGATACACATTGTCATCAGGCATCAGTATTGTCATGTATGAAATACAAGATACACATTGTCATCAGGCAACAGTATTGTCATGTATGAAATACAAGATACACATTGTCATCAGGCATCAGTATTGTCATGTATGAAATACAAGATACACATTGTCATCAGGCATCAGTATTGTCATGTATGAAATACAAGATACACATTGTCATCAGGCATCAGTATTGTCATGTATGAAATACAAGATACACATTGTCATCAGGCAACAGTATTGTCATGTATGAAATACAAGATACACATTGTCATCAGGCATCAGTATTGTCAAGTATGAAATAGAAGATACACATTATCATCAGGCATCAGTATTGTCATGTATGAAATACAAGATACACATTGTCATCAGGCAACAGTATTGTCATGTATGAAATACAAGATACACATTGTCAGCAGGAAAACGTATCGTCATGTATGAAATACAAGATACACATTGTCATCACGCAACAGTATTGTCATGTATGAAATACAAGATACACATTGTCATCAGGCAACAGTATTGTCATGTATGAAATACAAGATACACATTGTCATGAGGCAACAGTTTTGTCATGTATGAAGTACAAGATACACATTGTCAACAGGCATCAGTATTGTCATGTATGAAATACAAGATACACATTGTCATGAGGCAACAGTTTTGTCATGTATGAAGTACAAGATACACATTGTCATCAGGCATCAGTATTGTCATGTATGAAATACAAGACACACATTGTCATCAGGCAACAGTATTGTCATGTATGAAATACAAGATACACATTGTCATCAGGCATCAGTATTGTCAAGTATGAAATAGAAGATACACATTATCATCAGGCATCAGTATTGTCATGTATGAAATACAAGATACACATTGTCATCAGGCAACAGTATTGTCATGTATGAAATACAAGATACACATTGTCATCAGGCATCAGTATTGTCATGTATGAAATACAAGATACACATTGTCATCAGGCAACAGTATTGTCATGTATGAAATACAAGATACACATTGTCATCAGGCAACAGTATTGTCATATATGAAATACAAGATACACATTGTCATCAGGCAACAGTATTGTCATGTATGAAATACAAGATACACATTGTCATCAGGCAACAGTATTGTCATATATGAAATACAAGATACACATTGTCATCAGGCAACAGTATTGTCATGTATGAAATACAAGATACACATTGTCATGAGGCAACAGTTTTGTCATGTATGAAGTACAAGATACACATTGTCATCAGGCAACCGGTTTGTCATGTATGAAATACAAGATACAGATTGTCAACAGACAACAGTATTGTCATGTATGAAATACAAGATACACATTGTCATCAGGCAACAGTATTGTCATGTATGAAATACAAGATACACATTGTCATCAGCATACAGTATTGTCATGTATTGGTATTAACATCAGCCAACAGTATTGTCATGTATTGGTATTAACATCAGCCAACAGCATTGTCATGTATGAAATACAAGATACACATTGTCATCAGGCAACAGTATTCTCATGTATGAAATACAAGATACACCTTGTCATCAGCCTACAGTATTGTCATGTATAAAATACAAGATAGACATTGTCATCAGGCAACAGTATTGTCATGTATGAAATACAAGATACACATTGTCATCAGCCGACAGTATTTTCATGTATGAAATACAAGATACACATTGTCATCAGACAACAGTGTTGTCATGTTTGGTCTTGATTCAATAGTCAAACTTACTGGTCACGGCTTGAGGGCATTATCATTATGAGAAAATGGTGATGGGATGATAGAATTACGATCTGTTGAAAAAAGTAAAAGAGATCTGTTGAGAAACCTGTGAGTCTTTGCCAAGGTCCAATTTGTTTTAATGGTATGCTAATTACAAGACATGGGTGTGAGTTGATGAGATATCATGGGCATGACACTGTCCTAAGTCTTTATATGAACTGGATACACCTTGATCTCTGATAAAACAAACATTTTTTCAATATATGGTGTATAAACAGGGCTTAAAATAACAGTGGTTCCAATGCCAGACATGTTTTCCAGCCAAAAGTATTTTAGGCTGGACATGCTGCCATCCAGGCCGGTCAAAACATAAATATGAACAAACGAAATGAATGAATATATTAACAAAAATTGTGGGGGGAAAAATTGTGAACAACAGGATTTATTTCATTTTTTTTTAAAGGTTTTAACGATCGAAAATGCGCTTGAAACTGTGTTGAAATTGATGATAAAATACAATTACATTAAAACATGTACATCAGCAGTAAGCGTGACAGGAGATTCATACTGTCACGACATGCTTGGACATTAGCAGTTCATTCCAAAAAATCACGACCACCCATCTATCTTGGCCAGTTTGTCTGGTGTTGATTTAATCACAACCACCCATCTATCTTGGCCAGTTTGTCTGGCGTTGATTTAATCACAACCACCCATCTATCTTGTTCAGTTTGTCTGGCGTTGATTTAATCACAACCACCCATCTATCTTGGCCAGTTTGTCTGGCGTTGATTTAATCACAACCACCCATCTATCTTGGCCAGTTTGTCTGGCGTTGATTTAATCACGACCACCCATCTATCTTGGCCAGTTTGTCTGGCATTGATTTAATCACGACCACCCATCTATCTTGGCCAGTTTGTCTGGTGTTGATTTAATCACAACCACCCATCTATCTTGGCCAGTTTGTCTGGCGTTGATTTAATCACGACCACCCATCTATCTTGGCCAGTTTGTCTGGCGTTGATTTAATCACAACCACCCATCTATCTTGGCCAGTTTGTCTGGTGTTGATTTAATCACAACCACCCATCTATCTTGGCCAGTTTGTCTGGCATTGATTTAATCACAACCACCCATCTATCTTGGCCAGTTTGTCTGGCATTGATTTAATCACAACCACCCATCTATCTTGACCAGTTTGTCTGGCATTGATTTAATCACGACCACCCATCTATCTTGTTCAGTTTGTCTGGCGTTGATTTAATCACAACCACCCATCTATCTTGGCCAGTTTGTCTGGTGTTGATTTAATCACGACCACCCATCTATCTTGGCCAGTTTGTCTGGCATTGATTTAATCACGACCACCCATCTATCTTGGCCAGTTTGTCTGGTGTTGATATAATCACAACCACCCATCTATCTTGGCCAGTTTGTCTGGTGTTGATTTAATCACGACCACCCATCTATCTTGGCCAGTTTGTCTGGCATTGATTTAATCACGACCACCCATCTATCTTGGCCAGTTTGTCTGGCGTTGATTTAATCACAACCACCCATCTATCTTGGCCAGTTTGTCTGGCATTGATTTAATCACGACCACCCATCTATCTTGGCCAGTTTGTCTGGTGTTGATTTAATCACAACCACCCATCTATCTTGGCCAGTTTGTCTGGCATTGATTTAATCACAACCACCCATCTATCTTGGCCAGTTTGTCTGGCATTGATTTAATCACAACCACCCATCTATCTTGGCCAGTTTGTCTGGCGTTGATTTAATCACAACCACCCATCTATCTTGGCCAGTTGGTCTGGCGTTGATTTAAAAGAAAAAAACAAACATTGCAAAGGATCGATCTGTCAACAAATATGTTACAATCAACGAGCATTACGTGTGAACACTTCCTGCGTGATTATAACTAAGTATTGTACTGTAATTTAATAATCGAATAAAGGTAGTTGTTCACTCGTGATGTTCATTGACTGTAGATTTAAGAACAAGACGTGACCGGTCAATATGTTTGCTGTTGTCTGATCATTTATTTACTACTATAATTGAAAGGTATTATATAAGAAATGGCTGTGAGGGATAAACTTACTTGTTTGTAACATATGGATTGGCTAGGGCTTCACAACATCATTACTATGGCAACATGATAATTTGCAGAAGAGAATGACAGGCTATTGAAAAAAGTCAAAATATTGATTTGAGTCACAGGGAGCCCGGCTTTCCTTTGCCACATTCAATATTCATTATTCTTTACGTAATTGCTTTTTATGGGTTTCCTGTGGTTTAAGATCGGCTTCGGTTACACAAGCTGTAATCAGATCTGTACTGTAAATTGATAACCATTGATAACATGCTCTTTATGGGTTGCCTGTGTTGTTTGAATGTAACCCACTTTCTATAAAGCATTCTTTTGAATGCTTTATAGAGAGTGCGTTACCAACGGTTATCAATTTACAGTACAGATCTGATTACAGCTTGTGTAATCATAACCGATCCCAAACCACAGGAAGCCGATCTTAAACCACAGGAAACCCATATAAAGCAATTACGTAAAGAATAATGAATATTGAATGCGGCAAAGGAAAGCCGGGCTCCCTGTGTTTGAGTTACTTTGTTTGCTGGAATGTGCTGTTTTACTCGTGCAGTGACGTGCAGTACTGTTTAATTACCTTCTATAAAGGGTAAAGGTAAACCAAAGCCAATATTTTACCTGCCGTTTTGTTAACAACCCAAGTGCTCCACAAAAACTGAAATATCTGCACTATTCATTAAAATGAACCCGTTAAACAAGGTACAAGCCAAGAAAAGAATATTTGTTTACCTGAAGGAGTAGTTTGGGAGTCCTAGAAGGAACTGGGAAGCAGTTTAAGGACGCATTTTGATGTACAAACCAGAACCAACCTTCCGCCATCTTGTTTACAGGAACAAGTGACCAAGACCACAGGAATCCCAACCACAATATTATTCCTGATGGACAAGTCCATGAAAAAAGTAAATATAAACTATAAAAAAAGTTTCCATTCCTTTCATTCCTTTCCAGTACATTATATACTTTTCTTTTTATTCCATTCATTTTAAATCATACGATTTCTTTCTATTCTTTTTCTTTATATGCTGCTGATAATAATGATCCATGATGCATGATGATGATGCATGATGATTATGATGCATGATGATGATGATGCATGATGATGCATGATGATGATGATGATGATGCATGATGATGCATGATGATGATGCATGATGATGATGATGCATGATGATGCATGATGATGCATAAGGATGATGCATGATGATGATGCATGATGATGATGCATGATGATGATGCATGATGATGATGCATGATGATGATGCATGATGATGATGCATGATGATGCATGATGATGATGATGATGCATAAGGATGATGCATGATGATGATGATGATGATGCATGATGATGCATGAGGATGATGCATGAGGATGATGCATGAGGATGATGCTTGATGATGATGCATGATGATGATGCATGAGGATGATGCATGATGATGCATGATGATGATGCATGAGGATGATGATTTATGAAATATGACGTCATTAATGATGCAAGAGTGATGACGTCATCACACATATAAAAATATTGTCCATATAAGAATCTAGTGATGCAGCTAAGATCCTGTTAGGCTAAGAATTTTATGCATGTTTGATACAAACAGTAGAACGCACCAATATTCTAGCAGCAACAAGCTTCTTATAGGAAGCACTAATAAGAACCAACATAGCAAACACATACTTGAAACAGCATGTGAACAAGACATGACAGCAAATACAACAAAACCTCTTGCAAGATCCTTAATAACTAGATATTAATGAAGCCAACACAATGGTATTTGGTTATAGAAGCGATTTAATTCGTAAAGAAATGAGAAGTACCAACACTCCTACCCATGGACTTGTTCTTCAAACCAACATGAGTAATAAGATATTGAGCTACACTATTTTTATTCCTTCATTGTATATTTTTACAGGACCAAGGTTTTAATTACAGTATATTGTAAATAATATGAGTGTAGAAGCTTGATAAAAGAATTTTCAGGGTCAATTTTTGTATTCTATAGTAACTAGAACTAGAGTGATTTTACGTAAGCCATAAAACAAAAAACCGCTTGTTATGTAACAGCAATTTGTAAAATTCTACTACTATACTATTGCAAATCCTGCATTCTGATTGGCTAACGTACTCACTATCTATCAGCCGATAGATAGTGGGTAGAGAAAGCCGGCTTTGTTTTGAAAAAAATGGCGGCTTTCCCTTCGCGATTTTGTGAAGTTTCGTAAAAAACCCTCTTGTTTGCAATTGTATAGTTTCGTGGAGAATTTTACTAAAACAATTAGAAGACTCACTCTCGATTTCTATCGGCTTTGATAGTTGACTCGGGGCCGGAGCCCCTCGTCAACTATCAGCCGATAGAAATCTCGAGTTCGTCTTCTAATTGTTAAATAGACATCAACAAGAGACCATGAATCGTAGTCTCTTGACGTAAAGCAATACAACCTTATAGAATGGAAAGAGCCTTGGTAGATTAAGTGCTTAATGTTTAACCAGTCTCACTTACCTATCCATCCCCACCCCACCCCTCCTAATATCATAGATTACTATCAGTGAATATATTATTGCTGTGTGGTACCCAATATACAAATAGAGTCTTGTACTATAGCCTCCCTTTCATGGATGCCTACAGCACCGTTTTTCCATGCCTCGGCGATGCGCATTCTGTCAGTCTGACTCAAAGAGCAAAATGACAAGTTCAACTCCATTAGGGGTACACTGTCTGTAGAATAGTTTAACAATATTTTGAAGATATCGTGAGATATTGGTGAGTCAATGTTACAGGCTGATAGATTGATGTATTGCACTCGTGATGAGCTTGTCCTGTGAACATCAAAGAATAACTGAAGAAAATCACTGTTGATGCCAGGGTTGCCACTCAAGCTGAGATGTACAAGGGTCTGACTATTGCATACCAGCCTGTGGTAGAAATGGGAGATTCTCAGATAAGCATACTTACTGCAGATCGTATGAGTGAGAAACATACGGTACTGATTTACAGCACGAACATGGTACGACATATACTTTATCTAAAGTAGATTTATAAGCCTTATTATTATTACATGCTGTAACATTCAAATGGCTTCTCATTGTCAATTATATAATAACTGTTATATATCTTGCGATGTGATTGGTTAGAAGCGCGTGTATCATAAGAGCACGCAGTACGCGCGCGCACTTTCTATTTCGTCCTTCGTGTCCAAAATAATGGCTACTGTACTTTGTATCGCGTCGCGTCGTGCTTCTCCTAACACTTTCCTCGTGTTCTGCCCACTCCCGCGTGCTATACAGCTGCACACAACACGCGCGTGCATTTTCTATTTCTTCATTAGTGATCCATCCAATCACATCACGTAGTTACGATGCTACAGTACGACTACCCTATCGTTTCCGACTCATTTAAAAACCGCTCTTTGTTACACTATTTCATGCAGGCCATTTTGATGTTACAATTGTCGTGTGCATGTTAACAGCCATATGTAATAATTGAATGTTTGACTTCTAAACGAGTACCTGTTCAGAACATCTGACGCATCCTTCTCGATATAATTACAGCTAAGATCCAGTGTTTGGAGAACATCTTTAAAACAAATCGTGTTCGTCAGAGGTTCTATGTCTCGGGTTCCCAAACAGCAATCGCTAAGGTTTAGATCTTGTAGAGCGCAATCTCTCTGTGATTAAAAGGAAAAATATATAATAAACTAATGAATAACAGAAGGTAAAAGGGGGGAGGGGGGATGGGCGGGTAAAGGTCTGCCCCTCTCCTTTGCATCAAACCCAAATATTGCAAATAATGTTTTTCTCTGTGTTCTGTGTAGTGGTAATGATAAAACTTGATCTGAAGGTGACGTCATTCACCACCAACAACAGTCTTTCTCAAGACTAACTCACCCGTCACTTAAACTTGCGCAGTTAATCACAAGTCTACTATAGGTTGTGGAATAATTCAAACCTTGCATGAGTTATGCTTACCTTATCCATGTACTGAGCCATACCATCTATTGCCATGGCAACGTTGTTCTTATTAGACACAGTACATGACACATCCAAATGACGTAGGGTGTGACGGGGAAGAGCTGAAAGTAGGTCACACAATCCTTGTCCCTCAAGGTTGTTGTGGGCAATTGATAAGTAACGCATGCTTGAAGCTGTTGAAATTAAGAATAAATAAATGAACAAACAAACAAACAACCAACCAAACAAACAAACAAATAAATAAATGGATTTAGCAGTGGAGTTTCTACAGAGTAGCTATTTGTCCACTAAAATTCCAATTGGAATAAGAAGTTGATTTTTTTGCAGAGGGACGGAAACCGAAAAAACACCCTCGAACACAGGAGATAACCAACATGCTTTACACGCATAGGAAACCATGCCCGGCAGCACTCCAAACCTGGGTTGCCTTGGTGCTTTAATAGTAAAATCAATGGCAAAGAAGCTAAATGAAATGGCGATGGGAAAGAGGAGACAAGTCCAAGGGAGAGAACAAAACATGAAGAGAAAATAAAGGGGACGGAGGGGCGGGGGGAGCAGAAGGGAGAAAGAGAAGGAGGGTAAAAAAGGTAGTAAAAAATACACAATTTACTAACTTATCTCACTTATTTTCATTACTCTTCTAGGTGGAATTGTAATTTAGAAATTCATTTTCCCACAGGGATTAAAACTGGGAGACTGAGAAAAAAATGCTCGAAGCATAACAGAAATCCAACAAACTCTACGACTCTGGGGCCTAAAGGGGCGAATGCTCTCATCGCTACACAACCCGTGCTCCTAAAAGGATAAAGGAAGGAGGTTCAAGCAAAGGATGAAAGGATATTTGTGGTAGCAGACTAGTTGGCTTATAGCCAGGGGGCCTATATCTAGTAGGATTCTTGCATTATTAGGGTAGTAGGCTTATAGCCAGGGGGCCTGTATCTAGTAGGATTCTTGCATTATTAGGGTACTAGGCTTATAGCCAGGGGGCCTGTATCTAGTAGGATTGTTGCATTATTAGGGTAGTAGGCTTATAGCCAGGGGGCCTGTATCTAGTAGGATTCTTGCATTATTAGGGTACTAGGCTTATAGCCAGGGGGCCTGTATCTAGTAGGATTGTTGCATTATTAGGGTAGTAGGCTTATAGCCAGGGGGCCTGTATCTAGTAGGATTCTTGCATTATTAGGGTACTAGGCTTATAGCCAGGAGACCTGTATCTAGTAGGATTGTTGCATTATTAGGGTAGTAGGCTTATAGCCAGGGGGCCTGTATCTAGTAGGATTCTTGCATTATTAGGGTAGTAGGCTTATAGCCAGGGGGCCTGTATCTAGTAGGATTGTTGCATTATTAGGGTAGTAGGCTTATAGCCAGGGGGCCTGTATCTAGTAGGATTCTTGCATTATTAGGGTAGTAGGCTTATAGCCAGGGGGCCTGTATCTAGTAGGATTGTTGCATTATTAGGGTACTAGGCTTATAGCCAGGGGGGCTGTATCTAGTAGGATTGTTGCATTATTAGGGTAGTAGGCTTATAGCCAGGGGGCCTGTATCTAGTAGGATTCTTGCATTATTAGGGTACTAGGCTTATAGCCAGGGGGCCTGTATCTAGTAGGATTGTTGCATTATTAGGGTACTAGGCTTATAGCCAGGGGGCCTGTATCTAGTAGGATTCTTGCATTATTAGGGTAGTAGGCTTATAGCCAGGGGGCCTGTATCTAGTAGAATTGTTGCATTATTAGGGTACTAGGCTTATAGCCAGGGGGCCTGTATCTAGTAGGATTGTTGCATTATTAGGGTAGTAGGCTTATAGCCAGGGGGCCTGTATCTAGTAGGATTCTTGCATTATTAGGGTTGTAGGCCTATAGGAAGAGGGGCTTGTATGTGGAAGGATATTCATGTTAGTTGACTAGTGAGCTTATAGCCAGGTTCTCATAATATATACATATTAGATTTTCGTTTGGAGCTATTAGGATACTGTAAAGTGCTATTGTTCTTCATTGTAAATAGCACTAGATATATAAATAAAGGATTTATCATCATTATTATTATTATCATTATTATTATTATTACATACCTGTAAGAGCCTCAGCAAGTGGTTTTGATGGCTCTATAAGTTTACCAGTAAAACAACAAGAATGTACAAGTAAAGTTGTAAGCTGAGAGCATGTGACTAAAATATTAGCCAATGAACTGCCACACATGTCATATAATGCGTTGTAGCCGATGTTTAACTCTTCAAGCTTGGTAGATGAGGTGATCTCCTGGGAAAAGACAAATGATAGACAATATAAGAGAAGGGGAGTGAAGTGAAAAAAGAGAAGAAAGGGAAAGGAAATACAAGTGAAGGAACAGGAAAGAAGGAAAGCAATGGCTAGGAAATGAAGGGAATACAAAGAAAGAAAAAAGGAAAGGACGGAGAAGAGAAAGAAAAAATAGCTAGAGTAAAGTGGAAAAAGTGTAGCGGAGAGAAAAACACTTTGACTTGTTCAAGAAATGTTGTGTACAAGTTCTAATACCTGTGACCATATAATAAAACATTTCATTTCAAGTTCTTTGAAAGGTCTAAAACCTCCACTACATTACACTCAATTTCATAATCACTCAACCCAGACCATTAGCTAACAATCCGAAGTCTGGGTTTTACGCTTCTATCACTCAAATCTCAAGCAGTCTGAGTTAGACAGTAGTTTTCCATTGGATGAAGGGAAAACCCAGGCTTCTTGGGCTGCATTGTAGTGTAGTGTAATTATCCAATATAGATGGAAAGTGTGTTGGTGAATGATGTGTCGGAATAGCAAATGAGAGCCATGTGTCAGTTATATGATCAGGACTCCTGTGGCCCCATCATGCTCAGGGGAGATAAGAAGATGGCAACGCCCAGGATAGAAATCATCCGTCCATAACTGGTTAATCCATGTTGTATTAAAAACGAAAAATACAGATTAAAGGAAGATAAAGTTGAAACAAGTCTCTTGAGTACAAATGATCTTCTCTATGCGCACATATCACAGTATGTATAGAGCAGCTATAAATAACTGCAGGTTCAAATCTCACTTTTTGATTGGCTGCGAATGCATGCTTTTTAAGAGCACACAGCAAGCATGGACCCCTTTTTCATTGCATCATTCCTGTCCAAATTAACAGTAATTTTAATTATTTTATGAGAGAAACAAAAATATATATTCCTGGGCTGTGCCTAGATGTACTTGAAGATTGGTAGAACACCAACACTTCTCTTGCGCTCTGCCAATTCCCACAATTTTTATAACTATACAGCCTGCACACAGGTTTTCTATTTTTTTTTTTATAAAGTACAAATCATGACAACAAACCTGGATGTCATTAGTTTTTGACAGAGCATTGGCCAGGTATGTTATGCCTTTATGTGTGATGCCATTGGATCGTAGGTCCAGAACAGATAAATTGGGTAAGGTTGATAGTGAAGCTGCAATGTACTGTACGCCAGAATCTCCTAGGATACAAATAACATACACCTCAATGTATCTGTTTGACATTTGTACAATACTGCAGTGTTCCTTGATTACAGATTCATTTACTCTGTTCTAGCCTTAGTTCAGTATCAAAGTATTCACAATGCCAATACCCAAAGTCTGAGATATCCTTCGCTTGTCACAGAAAGGTTTCAATGTGAGGCTTTGTGCATAAAGCTCAGTGATTTGTGACAGGAGAAAAGAATAAACTTAAATTAGTATGTAATCTTGTACTGAAACCTTGTGCGTGGCGAGCAAAGCATATCTCGAAAGTGGACTATTGCCTGATTTATAGCCGAGAATGGTCAGGGCCTATCTTTTGGTTTTCTAGATGGAAGACACATGCGCAAGTCACATACTCTAGAACACTAATGAATGTACTTCAACAATACAAATACTTTGAAATCGTGGAACATGTAACGCAACAATGCTACGTTGAAAGTTGCAGAGCAAACGTTGCTCAGGTCATTACTCTGCGTACAAAAAAATTATTTGCTGCAAAGGAGGTTCTATTATTGCATCCTGTAGTGTACTCCATCAAGTTAATAATGCACATCTAATGACATACTGTAGCCCTACCTATCTTATTTCCAGGCAAGATTAACTTGACCAGCCTATCGTGACACTGCAGTGCTCTAGCCAGTGGTAGCACATGGTAGTCTTGGAGAGCAAGGTTAGCTAGTGATAAGACTGAGATCTGCGGCTCAGCTTGGAGAAGTCCTTGAATATCTTTTTTGATTTCTGAAGACAAAAAGAAAGAAATTTTACATCAGAATTTGTTATTCCCTTTTCAAAATAGAAGCAGGCGTAGCTCAGTTGGTTAGTGCGTGTCCTTTGGAGATAGATATCCACAATTTGAACTTAAGAATCTCCATATCTGTTTCGGCTTCTCTCTGACGCAGTAACTTTAGCTTTGAATACTGATGGAGAGAGCATGGTACAGATTCCATTGAGACAAAGCATGATTTCTCTTTTTGTCTCACATACAAGATGATTGTAAAGCTTGGTTCAATCGAGCAACAAAGATGTAAGCAGACCAAGATGTGCAAGCAGACCAAGATACGCAAGCAGACCAAGATACGCAAGCAGACCAAGATGCGCAAGCAGACCAAGATGCGCAAGCAGACCAAGATGCACAAGCAGACCAAGATGCGCAAGCAGACCAAGATGCACAAGCAGACCAAGATGCACAAGCAGACCAAGATGCACAAGCAGACCAAGATGCGCAAGCAGACCAAGATGCACAAGCAGACCAAGATGCACAAGCAGACCAAGATGCGCAAGCAGACCAAGATGCACAAGCAGACCAAGATGCACAAGCAGACCAAGATGCGCAAGCAGACCAAGATGCGCAAGCAGACCAAGATGCACAAGCAGACCAAGATGCACAAGCAGACCAAGATGCGCAAGCAGACCAAGATGCACAAGCATAGTAGTGCTTGTTTACATCAAAAATATTTCTGGTCTTTACACATAATGCTTTTTGTGTTTGTGTTTTCCCTGGTTCAAAAATTAAGATGGCCAATGCAAGCACAAGAAAATGAAAAGGTTTTATTTGCGTTGGCATTTGCCTTGGCATTTGTGTTGCTTGGGTGAACCTACCAGGCTTAAACAACGTTTATAGAAGCTAAAATGTCATGTCCTAACTTGTAAATCAAAATTGGGCACGGAATTGACATTTTCAATAATCTGCAAACTTTATCGTACATCAATACACCTTAATCCAAAATGGCGCACATTACATGGAAACGAGGCATCAAGGGCCAAAATGCAAAGAAACAAATGAATATAGGCATTCAATCACCAGTCCGGTCTTTCTTTCCCCCTTACATTCGGGAACACAACAGTTTTGTGGCATTAGATGATAAGAAACACTGTAACTTTGTAAATTTGGCCCTGGATGCCTCATTTTCATGTAACCGCCACCCGGCCGTGCAAAGTTACAAAGTTACAGTGTTTCTTATAATCTAATGCCGCAAAACTGTTGTGTTCCCGAATGTAAGGGGGAAAGAAAGACCGGACTGGTGATTGAATGCCTATATTCATTTGTTTCTTTGCATTTTGGCCCTTGATGCCTCGTTTCCATGTAATGTGCGCCATTTTGGATTAAGGTGTATAACGAAAATATTTTCTTTCTAAATAACAAAGGTTACAGTGCTTCTCAGTAGCATGCATATAGTCATACAATTTGCCATCGCAACAAAATAGTGCTTTGGTGGACGTCAATCAGAGTGTTTCTGTGACATTGTCGGTAAACAAAAAGTCTATAGAACATTATGGAAACAGTTTGTTTGACGTCCACCAAACCTACTTCGTCACAACAATGATTCCTTGTGTGCTACTGTAAAGCACTGTTAATTGTTAACACCTACCACAGTTATTGCTGATGCAAGCAGTTTTATATCTCTCAGCAACAGGAGGCAGGTCCCAGGATTCCAGTGAAGCTACTATTTGTTCATTATTGGACAACACATCAGATATTTTATCCTCAGGAGAGAGGAATGCTCCTTCACTTGTCTGGAGCGCAAGTACTGGACGAAGACCAAATGCGGAAAAGTAACGCAATTTTGCCTGAAGATAATAGAATACTCAACAATTAGATAGGGATGAGTAAGTTTAAAGGCCAAAGTACACGGCACTATTTTTCTCACAACTGTAGCACGCAACATGCTGATGACACAGAATAGTTTGTGTAAATCGACTGTACAACTTGCTTATGGCAACTAAAACATGACGTAAACATGTTGCATGGGTCAGATGTGAGGAGTGTATTGTACGTGTAAATTGGCCTTAAGTATTACATGTAATTAAGTATTGTCAGTAAAAGTTTTTTGTGTGTGGCGAAACTTAGTAAAAAAGTGTGTGTAATTGCACGTAAGTCACACTTCCTAATATGATGAGCATATGAAAATCCATCTGACGTTTGGGGAAGAAAGTGTTGGGGAAAGTTTCAAAGACGAAATTTGACTGAATGGAACTTGTTGTTATATTTGCGCACTTGTCTAAATGACAGGAACTTGTCATTCGATTCGAAAGTTTTGAACAAAAAGCTTATAAAAGGACTGTTTTTTTGTATGGTGGCTACACGCGCAAAATAATTGTCTATCCATCACAAATCCAAGTTAGTGTACTTTCCTGGTTGTTATACTGGTTATTATATTAGTCTGATAAGAATGTGATCCCTACCTGTTCTGCTAGCCATGCTATAGTCTTGCACTCTTGATCGTTCTTTTCTGGACATGGAATCAGGAAAGTCTTGCCTTGGACCTGGACCCTTATTCGCATTGGTGGGACACCTCCAGAGGTACTAACACTAGACGTCTGATGTACCACACTGTCCCCTTGTGATGATGGCAAAGAGGAATGTCCCTGCTGGTAAGAAGTGTTTGCGTTCTGGTGTGAAATCGGAGAGGAAGTGAAATATGTGGGGCTGGGAGTTCTTCGTACTTCGAGCCGAGTTTGTTTTGGTCTTGAAGCTTTCCTGTTACTGATAGTTTTACTTCGTGCATTTTTCCCGCTGTAGTTTGAGGGACCTCTATGAGAAAGTGCTAAGGAAGAGCTGAGAGTTGCTTGCTTATTGGTGCGACGTCGTTTGGTTGGGCGTTCAGGCATGTCATTGATTAGCCAATCAGAGTCTTCAGAAGTGGGCTCTACCGCGGAAGAACCCAGGTCGCACTCTGATATCAGAGAAGGAGTGGTTTCTCTAGTGTTTGCATCTAGACGTTTACCGGAAATAGTATCAACATATGACAAGGGATTGGGGTGATCCCTTGAATGCCAATTAGTGGACAAATCTTGGCTATCATCAATCGATATTCTTTCGGAATGCAACGACCGTCTCCTTGGCTCTTCATCATTGTTCATGGGCGAACACGGCGAGTCATCTTCAAATCCCTCAATAAAATTGTCCTCATCTTCACTGCTTGATTCAACTTCATCATCACACGCAGCATCAGTATTTACAGATACAGATGGAACGCTGACGACATCATCATCATCATTATCATCATTAAGTTCATCATCATCATCATGATCATCATTATTATTATCAAAGTCATCTAAAAACAATCTGTTTCTTCGTCTCATTTCTGGCTCCTTCTTTCCGCTTGTGTTTGTAGATGATGTCCTACCAAGTGAGATTTTTTTCAGATACTTAACCACTTCTCTTCTTCCTGCTGCCTCCTCAGTTAAACAGCCCACGAGATCTCGGTCTTCTTCTGATTCTTGTGCCGCTAATACTGCATCAAGTGGTGTGCACCCCTGAAATGTAAGGTATTCTATTCAGAAAAATGTAAGGAGGAGAAGGTAAACCAAGAAAAATAGAACAATGTAGAGGTAAATATGACATGGAAAATGATGAAGATAAAAATAAGAAATAGAAGAATAGAAAATAATAATAACGATGAAAGTGATGTTGAAAGAGGAGAAGAAAGAAGTGGATGAAGAAGATAAAAAGAGAAGTGGAAGAATAGAGGATGATAATAACGACGATGGTGACGTTGAAAGAGGAGAAGAAAGAAGTGGATGAAATGAGAGAGAGAAATAGAAGAATAGAGGATGATAATAACGATGATGGTGATGTTGAAAGAGGAGAAGAAAGAAGTGGATGAAGAAGATAAAAAGAGAAGTGGAAGAATAGAGGATGATAATAACGACGATGGTGATGTTGAAAGAGGAGAAGAAAGAAGTGGATGAAATGAGAGAGAGAAATAGAAGAATAGAGGATGATAATAACGATGATGGTGATGTTGAAAGAGGAGAAGAAAGAAGTGGATGAAGAAGATAAAAAGAGAAGTGGAAGAATAGAGGATGATAATAACGACGATGGTGATGTTGAAAGAGGAGAAGAAAGAAGTGGATGAAATGAGAGAGAGAAATAGAAGAATAGAGGATGATAGTAACGATGATGGTGAAGGATAATTTAAAATAAGGATGATGAATGCTGATGATGGTTAAGATAAATAGCTCTTATTAACCGAGTTTGAGGTCCGTACCGTAAGTTATAGACCGATTTTTTTTTGCACTGCCTGATGGCTCAAGCGCGCAGCGCGCAGGCCATAAAAAAAAGTGGGGAAAACGAGGATCTGTAACTTACGGTAGGGACCAAACAAACGAGGTTAATAAGATATTTATTGTATACAAGGCTAGAGGAGACAATTTTGATTTTCGGTCCGTACTGTAAGTTATGGACCACAGATTGACCAATCAAAGCGCGCGAAATTACCTTGCCATATAACAAGAATGTTTAATTAATGTTTACAAACACATAGCGACTTCAATAGAAAAAAAAGGGATTCCTTAGCGCAGATATCGATCGAATGTCACTAAATATGCTTGATTATTCCACAGAATGCTTGTATAGTGGAATGCCTAGTGAGTGAGTGAAAAATGTTTATAAAGAACCAGAAGGTCCAAGACATGTGTCACCCACCTTGGAGTCCTTACTCAGTAAAGACCCTCCATTGTCAACAAGTAGCTTGACGATTTCTATATGACCATTCTGTGCAGCATCATGTAGAGGGGTAACACCTTGGCAGTGAGGTCCTCCAGGATCGTTCACATGAGCACCTTTAGCCAGGAGAAGTCTTACAATCTCTAAAAAAGACGCAACAAAGGATTACTAATTACTACAGTTTTTCAGTTCAAAACCAGAACGATAAAAGCTATGCATTAATATTGAGGATTATAAAAAAGGGCTTGTGGCCGATGAAATATTATGGGACATGCGAGCACTACAAACAGGGATGTACGATCCTATTGCAACCCCTCACTGCTTAGTGCGAAGCTTGGATTAAATCGTACTTGAAGACTTGAGAAAATGCGTGCTATAAAGCACGCGTGGATTAGCAGAACACAAGTGAAGTGTTTGGAGAAGCACGACCCTTAGTGAAGTAGAAAGCAACTTTTTATTTTTTTTATAAAATACGAATTCGAACAGCCGTTAATTTGGATAGGATTAACGGCTCTTCGAATTCTTATTTTATAAAAGAAATAAAAAGTTGCTTGCTACTCCACTTCGCGTCGTGCTTCTCCTTACACTTCACTTGTGTTCAGCTAAGTGAGCGTGCTGTGTGCTCTCATAATGCACGCCACATCAACCAATCAGAAAGCGAGATTTATGAGTTATTATTATTTTTTTTATGGAATACGAACTGCCTGGCTATTAAGAGCTCATATTTCCTATGCATAATTCATTTAATCTCTTTCTCATCCTTCGGTATCCATTTGGATAAATATATTAAATAATATTAGTGTTTTCTTGGCCATTACCAAAACCTTGATGGAAACATTAATTAAGTGTAAATTTCAAGCGAAATTTCCTTATGTCAGCTTCCTCTTTGAACCAATCAAAAAATTAGCAGTTCAACAGCCATTATATATACAATCAAATGTTTGAAAGTCATTTGAGTGAATGAGGAAGAAGCAACATCCAATCAAATTGCTTGAATAAGAAAGCCATTTGGAAGCACATTCCTAGTTTAAACACTGTTTTTCCTCTGAAAAACGTGGCAATGTGACTCTAAAATGGCTTTTCCTGAAAGTGATTGGAAAGAAAACAAAAACAAAAACACACAAGCGAATGATTAAATAAAAATCATCACGAACAGCCCAGTCCACACATGGTTTGATCAGGGAAGCCATTTGAAAGCACAAGCTTTAAAGTATGGCATATCAACTCTGAAATCAATCAATCAATCAAAAGAAAACGAGCAAATAACGTCCAGTCTACACAAAACTTTTAATCACGAAAGCCATATCATTTGAAGAGTCATTAGATGAGATTTCGCTAACTTCGCTATCATGAAATATAAAAATGAAAAAAAGAAGTTATTCAATATACATCACAGTATATATTCCTCTCGAAATCACACGAGAAAATCCATGCATAACTGCAGGCCCAACGCGTTAAACAAATCTACGAATATGTTCATAACCAAACCGACTATCTTAACATCTTTTTTAATTATATGTTGGTCGGAAGATTAAAATGTCTTTAGACGCCGTGGCTCCGTGCTGGTCTGACATCATCTGTAACACCATCGCTGTTGCTTTATCGGGGAAAATCCCCAGCTCATTATCGAATTAATTGGAAGTTGTTAATGTATCCGTAGGCTGATTGACGACACTTTCATCGGTTTCAAATCAAAAGCGATGAAAGCGACAAGGGCTTTAATGAACGTTTACGTTAGGGATAAAGACCTTCTGGTTCTAGTTTGCTGCTTTTGAGGGATAAGACCTTACGGCTGAGTTAATCAGCGACTTTAAACTTTATTATATATCGAGTTCTTAGTGAACAGATAATTCAAACAAAATATCATTACTATTGCAAAACAGATTATTTGATATACGTTCAACACTGACTGCAAAATTGAGTCAAGTTTCAAGTTTATTATAACGAAAAAAAGAATGTTATGCATAAGAGAAAGAAAACAGCCACTGCCCTGCAAATAGTACGAACTATTCGAGGCAGGAAAGTAGTTAAAAGAAAATGACGATCATCACAATTCGTACTGATTTTGTTGAAAAAGGAAATATTATATAATAATAAAGAAATTGAACCACAATATTAAAGACGACGATGAGTAAATATCTATTAACAATATGATTCAATGAAATTAAAGAATAAAAAATAATTATGTATTGTAACGACATTGGAAAACTGAAACATAAAATATATGCAGTAGAATACAATAAAAATCCCACACAAACCCTGAAACAACCTCTGGGCTGATCTAAGTCAGGGCATGGCTAACTCACAGATAGAACCCTGAAACAACCTCTGGGCTGATCTAAGTCAGGGCATGGCTAACTCACAGATAGAACCCTGAAACAACCTCTGTGCTGATCTAAGTCAGGGCATGGCTAACTCACAGATAGAACCCTGAAACAACCTCTGGGCTGATCTAAGTCAGGGCATGGCTAACTCACAGATAGAACCCTGAAACAACCTCTGTGCTGATCTAAGTCAGGGCATGGCTAACTCACAGATAGAACCCTGAAACAACCTCTGGGCTGATCTAAGTCAGGGCATGGCTAACTCACAGATAGAACCCTGAAACAACCTCTGGGCTGATCTAAGTCAGGGCATGGCTAACTCACAGATAGAACCCTGAAACAACCTCTGGGTTGATCTAAGTCAGGGCATGGCTAACTCACAGATAGAACCCTGAAACAACCTCTGGGCTGATCTAAGTCAGGGCATGGCTAACTCACAGATAGAACCCTGAAACAACCTCTGGGCTGATCTAAGTCAGGGCATGGCTAACTCACAGATAGAACCCTGAAACAACCTCTGAGCTGATCTAAGTCAGGGCATGGCTAACTCACAGATAAAACCCTGAAACAACCTCTGGGCTGATCTAAGTCAGGGCATGGCTAACTCACAGATCGAACCCTGAAACAACCTCTGGGCTGATCTAAGTCAGGGCATGGCTAACTCACAGATCGAACCCTGAAACAACCTCTGGGCTGATCTAAGTCAGGGCATGGCTAACTCACAGATCGAACCCTGAAACAACCTCTGGGCTGATCTAAGTCAGGGCATGGCTAACTCACAGATCGAACCCTGAAACAACCTCTGGGCTGATCTAAGTCAGGGCATGGCTAACTCACGTATCGAACCCTGAAACAACCTCTGAGCTGATCTAAGTCAGGGCATGGCTAACTCACGTATCGAACCCTGAAACAACCTCTGAGCTGATCTAAGTCAGGGCATGGCTAACTCACGTATCGAACCCTGAAACAACCTCTGAGCTGATCTAAGTCAGGGCATGGCTAACTCACGTATCGAACCCTGAAACAACCTCTGAGCTGATCTAAGTCAGGGCATGGCTAACTCACGTATCGAACCCTGAAACAAGTATTGCTTTTAATGTTTTTTTGTTTTTTTACCAGTCGTATCCGTAGCCATACTTCCTGGCTTCCTAAAGTGCATCACTTTATTAAATCTCTTATCGCCTTCATGTGCTCATTTTATCTTCAGTACATCTCTTAAAAGTATTTCTATTAAACCCGGCAACGGCAGAAGTGATTGTTGAACGAGATCAGATAACGTTTGTACGTTTTGCCGAAGACATGCTTGCATCGTACGTAACGTACGTAATGTATGGAAGAATGCGAGATTATTGAATCGTGCTAAAAGACATTTGTTAAAGTCGTACTGATAAAGGCTGTTTACACCCAGTAACACCTACAGTACACCAAAATAGAAATGTATACCAAAAGAAATGTAATGGATGGATGGATGGATGGATGGATGGATGGATGGATGGATGGATGGATGGATGGATGGATGGATGGATGGATGGATGGATGGATGGATGGATGGATGGATGGATGGATGGATGGATGGATGGATGGATGGATGGATGGATGGATGGATGGATGGATGGATGGATGGATGGATGGATGGATGGATGGATGGATGGATGGATGGATGGATGGATGGATGGATGGATGGATGGATGGATGGATGGATGGATGGATGGATGGATGGATGGATGGATGGATGGATGGATGGATGGATGGATGGATGGATGGATGGATGGATGGATGGATGGTTAAATAAATATTCTATCTTTCAGAGATCCAAGTTACAATTAGAAGAGGATATCAACACTTGACATAATTAATTTGATTGACAAGGTTTTTTCTTCAGAAACCGTTTGCCGTGAGGAAAGAAACTTCTAGAGGAAGCGCCCAAAATATCACTACAACGAATTCCGAATTACAAAAATAACTTGTACTGGTTATTATTGTTTGTCAGGGAAAAGAGGAATTTTCGTATCACTATGTATGCGATTTGTTCAGCCATGAACATTTATTTGAAGGAAGGAAAGAAAGAAAAAAATATATTAGAAGAAAAGAAAAGAAAAGGAAAATACAACAAGGAAAAACTATAAGAGATATAAATAAAATACCATTAAAAAAAGAGTGAATACTAACGAGGGTGTTATAAAGATTATACTAGAAATGAGCCGATAATGAACAAGTAAAGAACGGCTTCAGGCAATATTATCAAGGATGCGTACAAAAAAACACTCCAGTGCCTCTTATGCAACTTACACTGGAACTGTAAGCTTATATTTATCACCCACACATATACTATAGTTATTGGATGGTTTTGACCAAGGAACATCTACATATTAGTATAATTTTAGACTTGAACATAGAATTTCGTGCGCTGTGATTGGTTGAGCGAACAGTGAATATGGGATGTGAAGAGCCTGACTTTATCTAAGACAAGAATATTATTTTAAAAAATACCCTGTTCAAGGCACAACAATGTCACTTATAACCTTATCTAAGACTCAAGAGACATTCTATAACCTGAGTACACTGGCACAGTTGAAAGTTACGTGCTAAAATCTGTTTAGCGGCGAAAAAAAGTTAAAATTGAATACCCTATCTAAGACTTGGAAATGCTAGTACCCCTAACCTATACAAGAATGATGACCCTATTCAAGACAATATCATGGAAATTGTATACCCTGTCTAAGACCAAAATCTCCAAAAGCCATACCCTATCCAGCAGAACATCCACATATAGGCTATATTTGGGAGTCGCCCCCCTCCAACCCCGGGCGATATTCAAGTATTTCTTAGCATTATTTTTAACATCTAAAGGCGAGCATTGAAGAGAGAGAGAGACAGAGAGAGAGTAGGAGAGAAAATACAAGTGACAAGTGGGATATTCCATGGTGTGTCACGAGACTGTATTGTAGAACTATTTTATCTATTCTACACTATTGAAAACACCACTCATGTAGGAAAGGAAAGGAAAGGAAAGGAAAGGGAAGAGTATATGACTTGTAGATAACAGTGTATCACAACTCAACCTTAACTAAAAAGTAAACTTAAACAATGAGTAAAAGAAAAATACTATCCTGACGTTAATCGTAGTGAAAACAATATGTTTACTACTCTTATTGAAAGAATAATTCATGAATAAAGCTTCCGTTAATCTGACATCTGCAACCGTATCGCCTTATTGCTTCCACCAAATGGAATTATAGTTTTTTTTCTCTAATGAATAGAGGAAGTAATACGGAATCATATCCGGGGGAAAATAAGCCTAAAACCAAGTGCTTCAATCCATGGAGGTATACATCAGGGTATTATTAACGTCACAAGGATTTAACATCTTAGATTTTTTAAACCTTTTTCTCGTTTATCGAAACTCGTACTAAACACTCGTAGTTTTATTTGCATTAGAAAAGAGGTTCAAAGAACCGACGAATGATAAGATCTTATAAGATTCTATGACAAAATAATCTTGGACCATTTGTAGACCAAATAGTGTATACCACAAGCTTTCGCATTTCCTGATTATATATTTTTTGAAATATGTGTCGTTTATTATACGATGTACTTGTAACATTGCTATTGAATGGAGGATGGGCGGAATATGCAGTTGAATGGATGCTGGATGGAACAGATGGAATATTTCACGTTGATAAGAGTAGGATTTGTAAAATTACATGACACTGGGATGGTGTGGACTTGGATAACAAGGATTTGGATTGATTATGAAGACTGGTTATCCAATGAAAGGGCTGGATATACACATGTCATCCAATCATAACCCTTAATTTGGATTATACATCACGGTACTGCACGCTTAACATTCATATGAAATCTCTTTCTAACAGCAAAAGTCAAATGAAACAAAAAAAAAATGAAATAGAAAAAATGCATGAAAGATAATGAAAGTAGACAGATTGAAAAGATAATGTTCCTCTGTTATTGAAAAAATAAAGAATTTTTTGACTTTGTTCTTCATCCATAATTTATCTACAACTTAATGGAAAAAAATAACTTAATTTAAAAGGGGTTTTCATCGCCAAAAGTTTGCATTTAACAAGGAATGTTTTGTATTTGAGCCCAACATGAAATCAGTAGAATTGTTACATAATCTATAATTACGATTTGGAGATCGAAAAAATTGAATTTCAAAGATGCTGGTTGGAAAACAATATGGCAATATGGTAAGACTATCTCCAATAGTTCTAGGTAAATAATGTCTCGCCTAAAGTTAAAACGCCTTAAGTAATAGTCAACAATATGTCAGCGAATGTTGGAAGTTTCTTAAGTTAAAGAATACCGCGGTTAATTGAACTTTTTTGGCGATAAAAATTATTGAAGGTAAATATTTAGTTGTAGATTTTTGACGACGTTTTGGAGGACTATAGGAGACTAGGTGTCGAGCTGGTGTAAAAAGGGAACAACGGAAATCCGGGAAAACTTGAAAATATTCAACGAAAAAAGTAAAGATAGAGTTTTTTTATACCGACAAAATTAATTGGCGAAATGAACTAAAAATAACGCAAATATTGACCCATAATTGAAAAAATATATTTGAAAATATTGTGATAGAATCTGTACTTAGCAGTTTTTGATAGAATTTGTACTTAAGTGAAATATGTGAAAATGAAAGTGAATGCATACAGAAGAAAGAAAATGAAAGTTAATGAATGGAATCAAATAGATGAATGAATAGAATTTAATGAGAAACAGAAAAAATAAAGTAAAACGAAAAGAAAGACATTAGAAAAAAATTGATAAAAGCAAATTAAAATTACAAAAACTGAACAAATTGTTGAATTGAAAAAAAAAACATTTTTACTAAATACTGGTCAATTGAAATAGAATAGGTATTGGAAACTCTAAATGTGTACACTAATAAGACAAGGAACCTGCCATATACTATTACTTGATATGTCAGTTAACGTTTCAATATATCGGTCAATAATTTAGTTTCATGTTAACGATAGGCGCCGAGTAGTTTGACGCACAGAGGGAAAGCATTCACGATAATCTTCTCCATCACTTTAATATTTCTTTTTTCATGATTTCTGAAGCAGTCATAATGCGGTGTATTCATTAAAACGGTGTTTGAGTAGAGAATTTCAATTCAAACGCAGTCAAGATGAACAGAATGGATTGGGTTTGATAGTTGCTATCGTCGTCAAACCAGGTTTATCGAGGTCAAAAATATGTTTACGTTAACCAAATGTTGCGCAGGATTCTCATTCATGACTTATATCGTTAACGCTGACAGGAATAATAAAAAATTCGCCTTCACATTGCAATTTGAATGACGATCTAAGGAACTCGCCTGTTAAAGGAACATTCGTATCACAGATATCTATCTAGTCGCTATTGGAAGCCATTGCGTAAAATCCTCTTTGCGGGCAACTATACAATATCAAAGAGCGCAAACGAAGGAATTCTCTATCAGCTCCAATCTAAGATATGAATACAAACGCTTATATATAAATTGGACAAATAAAAGGCGTCAAGATTTGTGATTCAAGTCACGAAAAAAGAAAATAGCATAAAACATGACCCACAACCTCGAACGACATCCTAACGTCGCATGCGCTTGAAAAAAACACATGTTCAAAGCTTCGCCGATATATTGATAAACAAAACTAAGTTTAGAAAAAGGATTTCGTGTAGGGATTGTACCTCTAGGCTATATTTAATAACTCAGTGATGTACATATATGAAGGGGATTCTAGAAGAACAAAAGCCATGTTACAAAATAAGAGTATTTTTTTTCACATCATGCCTCATGAATTGTTGATAACGAATCCGGTGTTAAATAATCAAAATGAAGGCAACCGCGAGGCTGAGTTAAACTCATAACACAGAAGAATAATAATAACATTTCTCCGATATAAACATCATTAATGAATCAGAACAACCAACCGGGGTATTGTTCGGCAAAGAATGAAAAAGTTAAACGGGGTATTCGTAATTATTTTGGAATTAGAATGTCAAGGGAAATAACTTTGACAGAAAAAATGTTTTTTATACAAAGCATTAAGATTTGATAAATATTTTTTTGATGAAAAGGATCGATTCTCCTCAAAATCTTCCCGCTACAAAGAGATTAGATTTCAAAGAATTATCTCTATCATACATACTATTATTCATATACCTGTAGGCGACTGGAAGACTTGAAATTATTCTCTTCATAACGCTATCTTCCTCAAAATAGTAGAAAAAAGGAAATACGAACATGAAAGATAAAAAAGAAGAATTGAACATGTAGATTCCTTATAATGTCATTTCAACTTTATTCCAATCAAACATTTAATCACGACTAAATAGATTTGAATTATTTCACTATATTTCCTTTACTTTCCGATTTCTTTTCTTTAGAATCATTTTGGTTAATATTTTTTTTTTGTCGCTTGATTGTATTCTTTGCAATCGTATATATTATATTGTACATTTTCACTCTTATGAACAATCATTCAGGTCTGTTATGCATCACCCTTCATTCCAGGGTTTTTCTCCGGGATTTCCAGTTTTCCTCCCTCCACAAAACCGAACACGATAAATTCCATATCTATCTGTGAGTTAGCCATGCCCTGACTTAGTTCAGCCCAAAGGTTGTTACAGGGTTGGATCTGTGAGTTAGCCATGCCCTGACTTAGATCAGCCCAGAGGTTGTTCCAGGGTTCAGTCTGCGAGTTAGCCATGCCCTTGACTTAGATCAGCCCAGAGGTTCTTGCAGGGTTTGATAAAAGTCTAGTTCAGTAATAAACTAATGAATCGAACTAGATTCCCCCCTCTACTTTAAATACGATTTAAATTTGTTGGGTCAGTTTTGAGATTTGTAGAGCACGTGCGGGAAAGGTCTCTTGAAACACTCCTGGCAGCAATAAGAGTGAGTGGTAAGGATTGATTGTCTGACATCCTATTACCAGTATCCGAGAAGATTCGCCCGCTTGAGATAACGCTCTTATTCCTCGTGCTTTTCAAGGCAAAAATCCGGCGAAGTCCCTTGCGGAATCGTTCAATGAAGATAAAATATATGACAGGGTTAAGCGCTGGATTGGAATAGGTCATGAAGCGAGCGACAAAAAGAAAGATGTCAAACCCACAGAAGCTAGGGCTTTCTTTCCATTCCCAGACAAACGTAAGCGTGAAGATGATGGCGTTGTAGGGTCCCCAACAAATACCAAAGACAACGACCACAGACAAAGCCATAAAGATGACTTTTTTTGTTTTTTGGTATCTCATGACGCGTTCACGAGCGGACTGGCTTTGTGCCATAGCACTGCGGTCTTGTTTCCATAGTCTAACCATGATTAAAGAGTACATGATTACCAACACAACAAAAGGCACGATAATAAACAACACACACATAACGGTGGTGAGGCCGTTTTGCGCCTTAAGATGTTCATCTCTGTTTTCGCTCCAGCGCAACACACACAGGTCTTGTCCAGTTTGGGTTTTCACCAAGATAAAGCCATAAAAATATGGGCATAAAATAAGGATAGGTAGGATCCATGTCGCTGCAACGATGAAAATCCTAGCCCGCGCGATCTGACTGACACCTGCCTTGAAAGGGAAAACGATCGCGCAAAAACGATCTGTGGTGATGCAGATGAGACTGAGAATTGAAACAGCAGGAGAAAGATCGGCTGTGAAGTTAAAGAGCTTGCATAAAGCCATTCCTGTCTTGCCTTCGATATTCCACGCATTGGAAGCTTGAGCGATCTGAACAACCAGGCGAGGGATGATCACCAGCGGAGTAACGAGGTCGGATAGGGCCATATTTACGACGAGATAATTTACTGTATTGTGTAAAGACTTCTCTCTGTACACTATTGCGATCGTCAGTAAGTTCCCCAATAAACTAAACACGCCAATAATCGAGAGAGCAGAGATCTTGGCCGCCGATTCCTGGATTGAATCCATTCTTGGAGGACAACCATCGGAATAATTACTAAAATTCATCTTATTGTATCTATATAAGACTCAAGAATGAGAGCTCTGTCAGGTATTACCTCCCGCTACTTAGAGAGGTTGAATCTGTACAAGAATAACTTGCGAAGGAACAGAAGGCACTGGATGATCAAATCATTTGGACGAACGTCAATGACAATAACGTCAAAATCTCGTTTCAAACCATTAGTTGTGTCTTATCGACTAATCATGTGAGTCAAACCACTCAAGCCCACACATACCAATTACAACGATGAGCTAACTAGATCACATCCATGGTTGATCATCGCTTTCATCATCGTCATCATCATCATCATCATCACCACCTTAATGGCTTTTTTAGTAAGTCCAATTACTATTTATAATGCTAATGAGTCCAACTCCAACAAAAAATCAACATAAACACGTCAATCTCCAATCAATTGATTGTTGTGAGTGACCTGACAAAAGCATGCCCGAGGGGGTATAATCCCGGGCAGTAATGCTAAGTATACATAAGAACTAGTGTTTGACCAAACAGCCAATTATATCATCGATTATTGCTTCCGGTTGAGGTCGACTTCATCAAGGATCTTCGATGTTCGTTTATTCCTCCCATGAAGTGAGTTGGACATTTCTCCTTATATCTAAAGCTATCTAAACCCTAGAAGATGTTGTCTTGTAATATTCGGATGGATTAGTTATCGACTAAGCTACGATGCTGGTGTGATCTGGGCGGATGTCACTTCTAAAGGCTGACTAAGGTTATCATCAAAAGGACATGTTATATATAGAATTGTAGTATCAGTCTCTTATCAGGGACACTACGAATACGTAAGATAATTAAGAGACATTAATTGATAAAAGACTCCCAGTATGATATGCCTCTACTGTGACTAAGTTAGAAACGAAATAAACCACGTTTTCTTTTCACACTGACACAGAACTTTATCGTAAACATACGAAAGACATTTCGATAGGTATTCAATATCTATCAATAGTTGTTTCGACACTCGACAAACGTTTTATGAATAACACAGTATTTGGGACCTATACATATCCATGCATATATGATATTTATAAAAGATCAGAAAATCGATTGAGATTTGCTTCGACATTCGACAAGTGTCTTAAGAACTGCTTATAATGTGTAACACATGAACTACATATATTCATATATGTGTTGGGCAGGTGAGATAGTATCAAGAGCGATTTACCACGCAAAACATTCAATATATGACTTGAGATTTACGAGATATTTTGGGCCATAAATACGAACAAGTACACCAGATATAGAGCGTTTGCTGTAAGGCGATTATTGCGTGTTTTTCGTACAGTCTCAACGTCTAGTATTTCCAACGCAAGTGTCACGATTTTTCTTGCGAATCCTTGACTGTGATTGGCTGAATTTCTTTCACCAATCAGAATCAGCTGCTTTCATTTTTTATCTTGGTGGTTGCTATAGAAACGTTGAATCAGACTTTAAAATCATGAGACAAAACTTTTGACAGCCAAAGTCAACTGAGAAGCGCATGGTGATCCATGATGCATTGCAGAACATATGCTTGAACACTACTTTAAAAATTGAAAAAAAAAATGAATATTAAAAAATCCCTGTACAAATGGATGGTAGTGGTGATTACATCCTAATCACATCAGTAATAATATCATAAGCAATTATATCTACTTGTAAATCACTGATATATACATCATACTTCGGGGCAAAAGTGTGATTTATTAATTTTAGAATTGAAAGGATTATCGTGTAATGCGAGTTTTATTGATTGCTGCTAGTGAAAACATCCGTTTTTCCCCAAAGCGAAGATATTAGTAGGCGAGGATTACCCTTAATGACTTCAATATAAACTCTTAAAATCTTCTGATGTTGGAGGGGAAGATCACGAGATAGTAGCTGAGCCTTTAGAAAGCGACCACATAGTATAACTAAATAGGTGAGAGATTTGAAGATCCGACCACAGGTGATCACATACAGTAGGAGACCACCCCAAAGCTTGTTACAGGATTAATTAAAATGACAATATATAGTAAACGTATGTGGTGAAAATAAAATAGGGTGAATCTCAAAATCTAAATGTAACATTACGAATATATCTATACAAATAAACGGTCTAATAGTAACATGATAGAATGATTTTACATTTCCGATAAAATAGAATACTTTGTAGTGCCCTGAGGACTTCAAGTATATATCAACATATATTTCGTCAAAACAAGAAAAAACAGATTCTGAAAGAACTGCACAAGTGAGAATTACTTAAATGGCATTAAACTTACAGAATGATTAATGAATACTAAAACACATTGCCTTTGGTCTGTAGAATGTACAGTGATTTATATATTGAGATAGAATGCCTAAGAGGGCTTTCGTGCAATAAGATGTCATGTTCATCGTATTAATAGCAAGTGCAATACTATTCCTAGAATCTATTTTATTTTACCTAAGACAAGCTAAATTCCAATTCGATCTATGAGTTAGCCGTACCCTGACTTTAATCAGCCCAGAGGTTGTTTGTTTTGCATCGATAAAATTTGAAGTTATTTCTATCTATGTCTATATCCACTCCTATTTCTATTGCTGTTCCCATATACATTCCTATATTCTTACACACATTACCATTTCTATTAATGTGTCTATTTGTACTTCAGTTTTTTCTACTCCTATATTTTTTCCTTTTTTATTGTTCCACTCGTATTGAATAACCTACAATATTAAGATGCTAGTAACTCAAGATGAGATACAAACACCCACTCAAATCAATAACTTGCGCATCCTTTTCTTATCATATTTTTGTTTACGTTCCCTAATTTTCCGCCCGTATTTCGTAACATAGAAATCCTTCTAACATGTTATTATATTCTATATTTTAAATCAAGTATGCAACGATTAATGTGTAAGATTTGATTGGAACTATTTCAGGAATTCCCCTCAAAACAAACGCAAAAACACTGAAATTAGTGTCATTCTTAGAAAAGTATATGTTTGTTTGTTCTGGAGCATCCTACGGTTTCCGCAAGCGAGTGGAAGCGCCTGGAGCGTGCAAAATAATCATGAAAGAATTCACCCATTACAGTATGATGGAAAGTTCTTCTTGTTATCATTTAGTGGAACTGTACTGACGATATATTTTGCGCTCTTCCTTCCCTTAGGTGAACACACAAATTAAGTATATGTCTAGTTTTACTTTGGATAATATTTTTCACACCTTTTTGCTGCATGAGTTTAAACATAACACTTTAATCATTGAGGATTGAACATTAGCAGTTCACCATCATGTACAACATGTCTAATCTGGTGCGCATAGAGATATGATGGCGGGTTGAAGTACGTTGATCGGCTGAGGAAAACGGATTGATTAATGTCTGGTGACGACGACTTTGATGTTTGATGAGGATGATGATGATGATGATGATGATGATGATGATGATGATGATGATGATGATGATGATGATGATGATGATGATGATGATGATGATGATGATGCTGGTGATGGCGACGGTGATGATGGTGGTGATGGCGACGGTGATGATGGTGGTGATGATGATGATAATGATGATGAAGCTGGTGGTGATGATGAAGATGATGATGATAGCGATGGTGGTGGTGATGATGCTGGTGGTGATGATGAAGATGATGATGATGATGGTGGTGATCATGATGATGGTGGTGATCATGATGGTGATGGTGATGATGGTGGTGATGATAATGATGATGATGATAGCGATGGTGGCGGTGATGATGATGATGATGGTGATGATGATGATGATGGTGGCGGTGAAGAAAAAGAAGAGGAAGAATTGGAATTCATTGTGTTATTGCATTATTAAACTATCCATTTCTATATTCCTATCTGTGCCTTATTTGTTATACATGAAGAACGCCTACACCAACATCATTCTCGCCGCCTCCTGACTCCGACAAGAGCGCAAGAGATTCCGGGCCATCAAAAGTATGATTTGCTCGGCTATCGAAGTTTTTACGACATGAAAAGCATTTGAGTCTTATCTGTGACATACGCAAAGATGTCAGACATTTTTCAATGGTAAGTTATTACTTAGAACAAATCAATCAAAGTTACTTATAAGTTCATTTGTAATAGCCAGGAATCAAGTCGTTTACTATCGTTGCTTTATGGTTGACTTGGATCGTTCATTAAGTGTCACCAATAAGGGTGGATTCTATAAATGTTCCAGCCAGAATGTCGCTAGAAAATCCTGAATAGAGTGCACATTAAGCTAAAGTTATAATAGGCCTATCTCTGTTAAGAACATAGGAATACCTTAGCAATCGTATTTAAAATTTATTTTAAAATTTATACCACTTTACCACTTTGAGGTGGACGGAAAGCCTTACAGGTCTAGGACCCAATTACAAGGCAACCGATAGATCGAATTAGAATTTGAAAGGTGATTTTTGTGGAGGGAGGAAAACCGGAGAACCGGGAGAAAAACCCTCGAAGCACAGGAGAGAACCAACGAACAACTCGACTCACATACAACACCGAGCCCAGCGAGACTCGAACCCTGTTTGCATTGGTGAGAGGCGAGCGCTCTCACCGCTACGCCACCTGTGCTTCCCTTATTGTATTGAAATTCTACATATAAACTCAACTCGCTTCAAAAAAAGTAAATTCTTAACGAATACATGTTAGCTATGCTAAATGACTATCGATCCTAATCGAAACAGAAATAGAGAATAAAAAATAAGGAAAGGAGAGGAGAAGAAAGAAAAACCTTGATAGTACTGATAGTACTGATTCTATAGATCTTTTTCTGAGTAAGTTTTGATTTTTTACGGAGCAAACAAAAACGTAAATCAAGTTTGTTTCTGTCGGGTGACACTCGACAGTCTGGGACCGCCATTTTACGAATTCATCCGAGACACGGTGAAGTTCTAACCATTTGAAGACATTTTTAGAGCAAATTAAAGCCAGCAGCTTCTACTCAGATATTTTAAGACCCTGAGTATTGGTCCGGTCACGGGGATTTGTACCCATGACCTACGAGCAACAGACTGATGCCGCCCAACCAACTGAGGCAACCGGGAGGCGGCTTGATTGGTTTGATTAGTTTAGTCGACTGATGTACATGTACTATCTTTGATATCTTAGCATGATATCAAACTGAAAGAGCCAGGAAAGCGCCTGATACTCTAATCTTAAAATAACTGAAAAGTACCTGTGTATCCATAGTTACAAGCTTCGTGGAGTGGTTGCCATCCGCAGTTGTCACGTGTGTTGATATCTGCGCCCTTTGGTAGAAAGATAAGGAAAAAGATAGGAATGAAAAAGAGTAAGGAAACGGATATTCAAATGATAAAACTATTTCTAAATGACGTAAAATAGCATTTCCACCAATCACAGCACGCGTTAGCACTCAGTTATTTGCTCAAGGGTTGTCATATATTAAATTACTGCATAATTACAAGCTGGAAATGTGCCAAAAACATAAAAGCGAGGCTAGTCGGGACTTGGTTTTCTTTCTCATACATATCCTTCTTCTCATTCCAAAACGCTATAACATTTCAGTTATTTGTGCTAGAGAAATGGAAAGAGATAATAACCGGATATACCTGTTCAATAAGCCTGCGAACCAGCTCCGTGTCTCCAGCAATAGCGGCTCGTTGTAGTGGTGTTTCTCCCTTTTCATTCTTTTTTGACAACTTAAAACAGAAAGACAGTTAAAGAAGAACTATTCTAATCAAATAAATCTTTACATAACAAAGCAGGTTTAAATAGACGCAGTCAGTCGGTAGGGTGAAGTGGACCTGCTGAATATAACTATCCTGCTGCATTAAAGTCAGGGGTGGATCTGGTTCGAGGGGTTCGTTCAACCCTCCCCCCCCCCCCCACCCCCCAACCCCATCCTGCCCCCTCCTAATTAAAAAATCTTCAATGCAAAAGAACATATACCGTTTTCTAATTGGCGGTTAGAAACCCCCTCGCTTGTATCAAAAACTGTTCATTCCCCCTCCCTTCCCCTAGTGTCGACTGATGAGAAGCATGATATGGAAGGTACTGCTAAAAATTAAAGTTTTATTTCTAAGGTGCCTTAGTTTTTTATCTTGTATTGTTCCCTCCCGTCAGATATTACGAATACTGCATCTTGATAGAGTGTGGGATACCTGTGTTCTTACCTTTGCTCGAGCTCCAGTCCTGGTCCGATGCTTAATAACGGATTCATCGTTTTCATCATCGTTTTCATCTTCCTCGTCTAGAAATATATGATATTAATGACACCATTAACAACCTCAGGGCTGATCTAAGTCAGGGCATGGCTAACTCACAGATTGAACTCTAATAGTAAGTATCTATAGTAAGTCAGGGTAAGGCAAACTCAATAATCAACTTTTGGGTTTTGGGCTTTGTGGAGAGAGGAAACCAGAAACAAAAACCCCAATCAAGGAAGAGAATTAACAACATCTACCCACATGTGATGCTGAGTGCACTATGGTTAAACCAGCCTTAGTAACTGTAGCTGTGTGTGAGACACAGGTTCAATTCCCAGGCTTGGTGTCATAGAGCGGTTTTCGTATGAGTGGGAAAAATACGGCTAATGCATAGCCATACTGTAGCCGTACCACATCTAACTGTAGCCATAACCTGTTGTGATTGGATAAATTACTAGAAGACAATAGGAAGCCATTTCAATGTTACAGCATGTCGTACCATGTACGTGTGTAAGTCAGTACCATAGGTTTCCCACTCTACTGTATGTGAGTAGGGTTTCTAGTTTGTTCTCTCCTGTTCTTTTGTATGACATTTCCTATGCTGGTTAAATAAATCAGTGCAAATCTTACCAGAATCTGGGAGAAGCATCTCTCTCTGAATGACAACATCCTCATCATCATCATCCTCCTCCTCCTCATCATCACTATCATCATGTCCCTTGTCCTCTTCTTCTTCATCGTCACTCTCCTCATCAATCCCAAACTCTGATTCCAATTTCTCAATTTTCTTCATGGTTTCATTGTAGACCTTCATTTGATCACATTTTTTCTGGGAATCTGCCAGACATTTGTAGACACGAATCTAAAAGAAACCAGAGAACGATGAGTAGGTATAGATTTGACAGTTTGGAGCTCAAATTGCTCTCAGCCAATCACAATCCAGGACGTTTGATATCCGCACTGCTCTCAGCAAATCATAATCCAGGACTTGTGATATCCGCACTGCCCTCAGCCAATCACAATCCAGGACGTTTGATATCTGCACTGCACAAGCATGACATGGACAATTCGCATTTTGCCATGTACCTGTATTAGAGCAATTTTCGTATGAGTGGGAAACGGTATGGCAAATACGTAGTCATGCTGTAGCTGTACCGTATCTTACGCATTGTGATTGGATGCATTGCTGGAAGACAATGGGAAGCCATTAATGTTACGGCATGTTGTACTATGTATGTGCTGTAGGTTAGTATCGTACGTTTCCCACTCAAATGAAAACTACTCTATTTTGTACAGCTTATTTCTAAATGAATTTCAACAGCAAACTATTTTTTTCTAATTTTTATTCCAAAATTGTAGTCAGGATTCTACAGGCTTGCATGAAGGTCTTTATTTGGACCAAAACATTTCATGACATCTGTTTCAAATGTAATTACTGACAGAGACAACAAATTACAATGAAGCAAACCATGTTAACTTTATGAATGTGTTTCTAAGTGCACTTTCGTAACATACCTGTATTGGCAACTTGTTAGCTTTTTCAGCACATCTGAGTGCAGTCAAGTAAGCTTTTTCAATCTTTTCATAGTTTCCCCCAGAATTCTCATAGACTTGAGCAACATTGCACCAGGTGTCACACATCTAAGAAAATGATATTATTAATTAGAATCATGACCATCATCATCATCATCATCATGACCATCATCATCATCATCATCATCATCATGACCATCATCATCATCATCATGACCATCATCATCATCATCATCATGACCATCATCATCATCATCATCATCATGATCATGCATCATCATCATCATCATCATCATCATGACCATCATCATCATCATGACCATCATCATCATTATCATCATCATGACCATCATCATCATCATCATGATCATCATCATCATCGTCATCATCATCGTCATCATCATCATCATCATCATCATCACCATCATCATCACCATCATCAACCTCAATATCATCCATCATAATCACCATCATCATCACAATAATCATCACCATCATCACCATTATCATCACCATCATCATCATCACTATCAACCTTATTATCATCATTGCCATCTTCAAAACACAAAAAATGTCAGAAAAATGTGAACATTCTAAGCACTCTAACCATTGGCTGATCTAGGGTGACTGGCTGATCTAGGGTGACTGGCTGATCTAGGGTGACTGGCTGATCTAGGGTGACTGGCTGATCTAGTAACTAACACAACATTCATTGGTATCATTAATTATTACCCCTTTATAGTTGCCATCGATGATGTCCAGCTCCTCCATATAACACTCTACGGCCTTCTTGGGTTGTCTAAGGTCACTATATGTCATGGCAAGGGATACATAGATAGGGGACAGCTTCCTGGGGGACAGGCCTATTGACTTGGCTACATCTAGCTGCATCATATGAGGAAAAGGAGAAAATATTGAAATTTCAACTGAATCGTTAAATGAAGCAAATAATCGAAAGAAAAAGATGCGATAGGGTGGAGCAGGGCAGGGCAGGGCAAGAGAAGATAAGAAAAAAGAAGAGAAGAAAAAAGAAGAGAAGAAAAGAGAAGAGAAGAAAAGAGAAGAGAAGAGAAGAGAAGAGAAGAGAAGAGAAGAGAAGAGAAGAGAAGAGAAGAGAAGAGAAGAGAAGAGAAGAGAAGAGAAGAGAAGAGAAGAGAAGAGAAGAGAAGAGAAGAGAAGAGAAGAGAAAAGAAGAGAAGAGAAGAGAAGAGAGTCTTACACAAGACTTACCTCTTTATCATAACACTCCAGGGCTTTTTGGTAGGATTTCACATTAGAATACAGATCCCCTAATGCATCAAATATCTTCATTTTGTCATTCTCTTTGCATTCTGACAGATCCTTCAACTTGTTAATAAGCTTTAATCCTTTAATGGCTGCAAACATTGAGGAAATAAATAAAAAAATTTATTATAATTATGGGTGGGAAATTATAACAGGACCTGCTAAAAATCTTAAAAAGTAAAGTAGAAAAGATAATTCGAATAAGGAATAATCCTTCAGATTATGCTTTTTACTTTTCTTTTTAAAATTTTCATAATTATATTGCTGGGTTTTAATCCAACAATCAAAGTCCTGGGACTAAAAGCAGATGACGGTCAGGGTTTTGCTACTGAATGATAATAATAGGCTGGTAATAAGATTCATTCAGCTGATTGATACCAAGCAATAGAATACTCTCTGATTGATAGCACATGACGGGCAGTGTTTGCCTGTCATTGTAGCCTGATAATGAGATTCATGAGATTCATTCAGCTGATTGATACCAAGCAATAGTTATATATTTTCACTGCATACTCATTATCACATCGCAGTAAGTTAAGTTATGGGTGAGATCTGCTCCTGTCCCTTACCAAGGTTAGCTTGCTTCCCCAAGTCAACAGAAAAAATGGGCATGAGTGAAAGGAAATATAAACAAAAGATGTGCAAGATTGCTATTCAACTTTATGAAATTAAGACACCACACCTAGTCGTTACAGGTTAATGCCATTCCATGCGACACAACAATACGGACCCAGGTGAATAACGGCTCATAAGGCATGTATGTGGAGTTAATTTATACAGCTCCGTGCTTATTAATTATGCAGTGAGAATAGTATTCTTTGTGGTTGCTAGCACATGACGGGCAGTGTCACATAATACTCACCAGCCACCAGGTTAGATTTCAAGCCCTCCATTTCACCACCTGCTCGTGTTGGATAGATCTTGTAAGCTTTCTTTAGAGTTCTCCTAGCCAGTAAAAAGTCTCCTGTCTTAAGATGCACCTGAGATAAATATGATATTGAATCAATAACGATATTTAAAGATACAGCAAATACTAAGCAATTATTGGACGAGGTTGAGCAAAATATTGTGATTTGTTAGCGAGCAAACAATTTTTTGCTAACAGATGCTGAAGGCAGAGGCTAATAATTGCTTACAAGCTACTAACAAATCTCTATATTTTACGATAACCGAGTTCAATAATTGTTTTATCATTCAAATCATTGTTTCTAATCTTTGTGGGGCAATGCACATGAGTCAAACAATAACAAAGAAGTCTGTTCATTGTTTTATCAGTTCAGGGAAGCGAGCCATAGTCAAATGCAACATTACTGCACATGAGCAGACCATTATTTGCAGCAAAATGGCTCTGCACCAAAATGAGCATGAGCAGACCATTATTTGTAGGCAGTTTTTTGCAGTTCTCTCGGCCAATCAAAATGACGGAAAAAATAATTTGAATGATAAAGTAGTTTACATTCATGTTAAAATATTTTATTATATAAAATAACTGTTATAAATTTCACTTTCTGATTACTTGAGAACACACAGCATCACAGCATTGCATGCAACACATATGATGCACATGAATTTTCTATTTTATGAATGGAATAAAATACTTGCTTGTCTTAAAACTCAAGGAATGTTGAGAAACACTCCACTCGTTTTCCTCCCTCCTCAAAAACCAACACAGTAAATCCCATGTTACAGGGTTCTATCAGTGAGTTGATCAGGTCAGTGGTTGTTACAGGGTTCTATCAGTGAGTTGATCAGGTCAGTGGTTGTTACAGGGTTCTATCAGTGAGTTGATCAGGTCAGTGGTTGTTACAGGGTTCTATCAGTGAGTTGATCAGGTCAGTGGTTGTTACAGGGTTCTATCAGTGAGTTGATCAGGTCAGTGGTTGTTACAGGGTTCTATCAGTGAGTTGATCAGGTCAGTGGTTGTTACAGGGTTCTATCAGTGAGTTGATCAGGTCAGTGGTTGTTACAGGGTTCTATCAGTGAGTTGATCAGGTCAGTGGTTGTTACAGGGTTCTATCAGTGAGTTGATCAGGTCAGTGGTTGTTACAGGGTTCTATCAGTGAGTTGATCAGGTCAGTGGTTGTTACAGGGTTCTATCAGTGAGTTGATCAGGTCAGTGGTTGTTACAGGGTTCTATCAGTGAGTTGATCAGGTCAGTGGTTGTTACAGGGTTCTATCAGTGAGTTGATCAGGTCAGTGGTTGTTACAGGGTTCTATCTGTGAGTTGATCAGGTCAGTGGTTGTTACAGGGTTCTATCAGTGAGTTGATCAGGTCAGTGGTTGTTACAGGGTTCTATCGGTGAGTTGATCAGGTCAGTGGTTGTTACAGGGTTCTATCAGTGAGTTGATCAGGTCAAGAGGTTATTACAGGGTTCTATCTGTGAGTTGATCAGGTCACAAGTTGTTACAGGGTTCTATCAGTGAGTTGATCAGGTCAAGAGGTTGTTACAGGGTTCTATCTGTGAGTTGATCAGGTCACAAGTTGTTACAGGGTTCTATCGGTGAGTTGATCAGGTCAGTGGTTGTTTACAGGGTTCTATCGGTGAGTTGATCTGAGGTCAGTGGTTGTTACAGGGTTCTATCAGTGAGTTGATCAGGTCACAAGTTGTTACAGGGTTCTATCAGTGAGTTGATCAGGTCAAGAGGTTGTTACAGGGTTCTATCTGTGAGTTGATCAGGTCAGAAGTTGTTACAGGGTTCTATCTGTGAGTTGATCAGGTCAGTGGTTGTTACAGGGTTCTATCAGTGAGTTGATCAGGTCAGTGGTTGTTACAGGGTTCTATCGGTGAGTTGATCAGGTCAGTGGTTGTTACAGGGTTCTATCAGTGAGTTGATCAGGTCAAGAGGTTATTACAGGGTTCTATCTGTGAGTTGATCAGGTCACAAGTTGTTACAGGGTTCTATCAGTGAGTTGATCAGGTCAAGAGGTTGTTACAGGGTTCTATCTGTGAGTTGATCAGGTCAGAAGTTGTTACAGGGTTCTATCGGTGAGTTGATCAGGTCAGTGGTTGTTTACAGGGTTCTATCGGTGAGTTGATCTGAGGTCAGTGGTTGTTACAGGGTTCTATCAGTGAGTTGATCAGGTCAGTGGTTGTTATAGGGTTCTATCGGTGAGTTGATCAGGACAGACGTTGTTACAGGGTTCTATCAGTGAGTTGATCAGATCAGTGGTTGTTACAGGGTTCTATCAGTGAGTTGATCAGGTCAGTGGTTGTTACAGGGTTCTATCAGTGAGTTGATCAGGTCAAGAGGTTATTACAGGGTTCTATCTGTGAGTTGATCAGGTCACAAGTTGTTACAGGGTTCTATCAGTGAGTTGATCAGGTCAAGAGGTTGTTACAGGGTTCTATCTGTGAGTTGATCAGGTCAGAAGTTGTTACAGGGTTCTATCGGTGAGTTGATCAGGTCAGTGGTTGTTTACAGGGTTCTATCGGTGAGTTGATCTGAGGTCAGTGGTTGTTACAGGGTTCTATCAGTGAGTTGATCAGGTCAGTGGTTGTTACAGGGTTCTATCGGTGAGTTGATCAGGTCAGTGGATGTTACAGGGTTCTATCAGTAAGTTGATCAGGTCAGTGGTTGTTACAGGGTTCTATCTGTGAGTTGATCAGGTCAGTGGTTGTTACAGGGTTCTATCAGTGAGTTGATCAGGTCAGTGGTTGTTACAGGGTTCTATCGGTGAGTTGATCAGGTCAGACGTTGTTACAGGGTTCTATCAGTGAGTTGATCAGGTCAGTGGTTGTTACAGGGTTCTATGTGTGAGTTGATCAGGTCAGTGGTTGTTACAGGGTTCTATCAGTGAGTTGATCAGGTCAGACGTTGTTACAGGGTTCTATCAGTGAGTTGATCAGGTCAGTGGTTGTTACAGGGTTCTATGTGTGAGTTGATCAGGTCAGTGGTTGTTACAGGGTTCTATCAGTGAGTTGATCAGGTCAGACGTTGTTACAGGGTTCTATCAGTGAGTTGATCAGGTCAGTGGTTGTTACAGGGTTCTATGTGTGAGTTGATCAGGTCAGTGGTTGTTACAGGGTTCTATCAGTGAGTTGATCAGGTCAGACGTTGTTACAGGGTTCTATCAGTGAGTTGATCAGGTCAGTGGTTGTTACAGGGTTCTATGTGTGAGTTGATCAGGTCAGTGGTTGTTACAGGGTTCTATCAGTGAGTTGATCAGGTCAGACGTTGTTACAGGGTTCTATCAGTGAGTTGATCAGGTCAGTGGTTGTTACAGGGTTCTATCTGTGAGTTGATCAGGTCAGTGGTTGTTACAGGGTTCTATCAGTGAGTTGATCAGGTCAGAGGTTGTTACAGGGTTCTATCGGTGAGTTGATCAGGTCAGTGGTTGTTACAGGGTTCTATCAGTGAGTTGATCAGGTCAGTGGTTGTTACAGGGTTCTATCGGTGAGTTGATCAGGTCAGTGGTTGTTACAGGGTTCTATCGGTGAGTTGATCAGGACAGACGTTGTTACAGGGTTCTATCAGTGAGTTGATCAGGTCAGTGGTTGTTACAGGGTTCTATCGGTGAGTTGATCAGGTCAGTGGTTGTTACAGGGTTCTATCGGTGAGTTGATCAGGACAGACGTTGTTACAGGGTTCTATCAGTGAGTTGATCAGATCAGTGGTTGTTACAGGGTTCTATCAGTGAGTTGATCAGGTCAGTGGTTGTTTCAGGGTTCTATCAGTGAGTTGATCAGGTCAAGAGGTTGTTACAGGGTTCTATCTGTGAGTTGATCAGGTCAGTGGTTGTTACAGGGTTCTATCGGTGAGTTGATCAGATCAGTGGTTGTTACAGGGTTCTATCGGTGAGTTGATCCCAGGTCAGTGGTTGTTTCAGGGTTCTATCAGTGAGTTGATCAGGTCAGTGGTTGTTACAGGGTTCTATCAGTGAGTTGATCAGGTCAAGAGGTTATTACAGGGTTCTATCGGTGAGTTGATCAGGTCAGTGGTTGTTTCAGGGTTCTATCGGTGAGTTGATCAGGTCAAGAGGTTGTTACAGGGTTCTATCTGTGAGTTGATCAGGTCAGTGGTTGTTACAGGGTTCTATCAGTGAGTTGATCAGGTCAGTGGTTGTTACAGGGTTCTATCAGTGAGTTGATCAGGTCAGTGGTTGTTACAGGGTTCTATCAGTGAGTTGATCAGGTCAGTGGTTGTTACAGGGTTCTATCGGTGAGTTGATCAGGTCAGTGGATGTTACAGGGTTCTATCAGTAAGTTGATCAGGTCAGTGGTTGTTACAGGGTTCTATCAGTGAGTTGATCAGGTCAGTGGTTGTTACAGGGTTCTATCAGTGAGTTGATCAGGTCAGAGGTTGTTACAGGGTTCTATCAGTGAGTTGATCAGGTCAGTGGTTGTTACAGGGTTCTATCAGTGAGATGATCAGGTCAGACGTTGTTACAGGCAGGGTTATATACATCTAATCAATGTGTACTCTTATTAAGTTACCTGTCCAAGTTGTACCAATGCATCAGCTTCATCAAACTTTTTGTCGTTCTTCCTTGCTGCTAACACAGCTTTTTCAAAGGCACACTGCGCTTCTCTGTCCAACCCATCTTTCATCAAAACACCTCCAATACAATAATGACAGCGAAACTCTGTTTCTTGCAAGCGTTGTTCCCTGTAAGCAAATTAATAATAATTTGGTATACAGTAATCCCAACTTCCTGGTGTAGTAGTAGCACAATCGCTTCTGACTTCTGGTGTCTCAGGTTCAATTCCTTGACTCAGCAAAACATTGGGTTTGCTGGATTTCTCCATGAATCTAATATATTTTAATATTTATTTAATAGAAACAAAAAACTTCCTTTTTTTACACAAATTTGGGAGGACAACCCGTGCAAGCACAGTGGTGTATTCCGTCGTGATTGAGGTGTAGGTAGTGTACAGTACTTCGGTCTCATCCCTGGGGTCTTCAATTCAATTCTTGGACTTTAGTGACATGAGAAAAGAGTTAGTTGTGTCTCTTTCTCAATACTGTCAGGGCATGATAGTCATTATACAACTGCTTACAGTACCTTGCAATGTGTAGTGCCTTGTCTATAAACTTCCTTGCACTTGGAGTATCATTCTTACTGTCGTAAACAAGCCCCAGGTTCAAATATAACCTTGATCTCATTTCAAGTAGTTCAGTTTCTGACGTGATCCCCTGGAGTTCATCACAGACTGACAGTGCTTCAAGGTAAGCTTTCTGTGACTCCATTAATGATTCTTCTGTCTCAGTAACATCCAGTGCACTGTCAGCATACACAAACCATGTGCGACCAATAGTTGCCCAGGCTCTCTGCTGCTCAACAAGGTTATTAGAGGACTTTGCCAGCTGAAAGACAAGGAAACAATTAATATACAGCATTAGTGATGCACATAATTATTTAATAATAATACTAAGGAATTGTAAAATATCCACCTCTAGCCTGTGTGGCTGGCCCGGCAAAGGGGAGGGAGGGCACCTGTGGAGTGGAAGCAGACTTGCACTCATTTCTTGGTATTTCTTTTTTTTTCTTTAATTAAAATAATTGTTTTAGTAAGAACTCAAGACCGCAGAGTCCTTGTTTATAAGCTGTATGTAACTGTATGTCACCAAACATGTCCTCCCAGTTATAAGCACCATCCCTCCACAGCTGGAGTACCAAGTGCTGTGCAGCCCTATACCACCTTGACAATCCACTCATTTTCACTGATGTGACAAGAAGGCTGTATTGGTGTACCAATCAATAGAGCAATTTTTGCAGCTCTGACATCATGTGATAATGGTCTATTCCTTCATTATACACCACTAGATGAATGGTAATCATATGTACCTGAAGATGAAGGTTCTGATGGAATAATGCATCTTTGTACTTCCCTAGAGCACATAGACATTCTCCAACCATCCTGTGTGCAACAGCACTACCAATAGTGTCCTCTCTTGCCTCGGCCACTTGGAGGGCTCCTTTGTACTCCTTGACAGCATCTCCATAAAACCCTATACAATGTATATATCATGACAATTATTTTTTCTACTCACTGTATGTTAATACTACAGTACTAGTGTATTGAGGACCTCAAACCCCTTTATTTATTGCATAATATATCAGGGCTCAAAATAATAGCTAGTCATACACCAGTCAAGATGTCTGGTGTATGATATTCTATTTTATTTTTTTCAAAATTTAATATGACCGGTCAACATGTCCATTCAAAACTTTATTTGACCAGTCAAGTACCAAAATTGGCCGACCATTGACCAGCTGTTATTTTGAGCCCTGATATAAACCTTTGTTATTTATTGGGGTGTACATGTACATCCAGTTGATACAATCCAAAGAATATGTTATTACTGTAGCTTGCTCAATATCAAATTTGAGGATCCAAATTATTTTCTTGTAATAATAATAATATTTAATACTTATATTGCGCATTTTAACATTTGAAATATGATCAAATGCACATGTCAGTTACAAACTCATCCTTCATGGGTGGTATGCGTGCTCACCACCGTGTAGTTCACAACTGGGATTGCGGGTTGGATTCCCGGCTGAGTGACCATTACATGTATGGGAGTTTCAAGAGTTTATTTGATGTGTTGTTCTCTGGCTCCCTTCCTCCCACCATAAATAATGAATAATAATATTGTAAATAATGAATGTACATTAGTGGTGGAGTACTATACAAAAAAGTCTACAGGTAGATTTGAAGCCCAGTAGCAGTATATGAGTTTCAAAATTCAATGTAGTAAAATCGTACATACCATATTGTGCCAATAATTCACCAGCGACATAGCATAATTTTGATTCTTCTTCAAGATCACCCTTATCTTGTGCTTTTGCCTTTCTTTTCTGATATACTGCAAAGATATAACAAACAGTTACACTTATTTTACTATTAATGATAATACAACCACAACACTATAGTCAAATATAATAAAAATACACACTTATTGGGGACACTTTTCTCTCACCCACTAGAACTACATTCAATATTCTATGCACACAAAGTTTAACTCACAGGGAGAAAACTGGTAAACCTGGAGAAAACCCTCATACTGTAGCATACATGTAGGAGAAGGTTTACATCAAACAATAAGGAGTTTTTTCTTCATGTGGCTAGGTACTGTGGTCACTTTAGGAGTCTTCTGTTCATATTTTACCGAGGGGGCACCTTCTACACCTCACATACTCATGCAGTACTATAGTACATACACCTCACATACTCATGCAGTACTATAGTACGTACACCTCACATACTCATGCAGTACTATAGTACATACACCTCACATACTCATGCAGTACTATAGTACGTACACCTCACATACTCATGCAGTACTATAGTACATACACCTCACATACTCCTGCAGTACTATAGTACATACACCTCACATACTCATGCAGTACTATAGTATACACCTTACATACTCATGCAGTACTATAGTACGTACACCTCACATACTCATGCAGTACTATAGTATACACCTTACATACTCATGCAGTACTATAGTACGTACACCTCACATACTCATGCAGTACTATAGTACATACACCTCACATACTCATGCAGTACTATAGTACGTACACCTCATACTCATGCAGTACTATAGTATGTACACCTCATACTCATGCAGTACTATAGCATATATACACCTTACATGTACCTTTGCAAGAGTACTATAGCATATATACAAGTACACATTTAATACATGAAACTGATAGTACTGCATGTAGTCAGAATTTTCAAATTGACTCCACGTATCGACAACACTTGACAGGCTTTCCTAGTGTTTTGTTGCCGTCAATTAAACTACCGAGGATTTGTTTTCAATCCAATTCTAGTTTGTTTCAGAGTTTACAAAGTTATTGCTGTTACAAAGTGTGTTAGAGTATTTGATTGATGGCAGTCAAACCTCTAGACGAGTTGTCAGCACGTACGACTCGCGTTGCCTTGCAAAGAGTTGAAAAGCTTGCAAAACTCATATCACCAAGGCCACGAATTACTTAACTATAACTACTCACATTTTAGCTCTCTTTTTATGCTTGAATCCATTTAAACCATCGCTTTAAACCTTTAGATTTTCCACAGACAAAACTTGCTGCCTCAAAAAATGGCGGGTTTGTGATTCTGTTATGAACAACCGCTGGTCAAAGTAACAATACGTATTCCCGACCCTCCCCTCCCCTATCACTGTTTTTGTTTATATCCTTTTATTAGTTTAAAAGGGGGTCTTTTTACAAAATAATAATAATAATAATAATTGTACATTTAATATCAGCTTGTTTTACTTTTACTTTGAAAAGATCCAATATGGTCGTGAACTAGCTTTGGTTTTAGATGACAGTTCTTTCGATTTCGAAATAGCTTTGACGGGCTTCCTTTGTTCTTTATATCAAAACAAACATGGCTGCCTTTGCGAGGGTTTTTTATGCACTCGGACTTTACCTTTAATATACTCGCTAAACTTCTTATTCGATCTCTGTTTTAAGTATCGAAGACTTAAATTCTTTACCCAAGCTTACTTGTAGCATCGTGAAGGAATGTTGGATGAGCAAGTTAAGGAGAAGAAATCAAATCGTAAATGCCGATTCGAGCATGGAACGAGGGCCACAGGTTTAGCTCGTTTTGTGCCAAAGGTTATTAGAGCTACCCTGGCAAAACAAGCACGATTCATTTATATTGTGTAATCAAGAGTTAAGCGGCAAGAAAAAACTAGGTTGTTTACCCAGGTGGATTACTGAGCGACTACAAACAGTACTCTGGAGAAAGCTATCGGCCATGAAGTTAAGTTATTACAACACTGCATTTTAAATTATATGGAAGTTTTTTTGGGTGGTTGTGTGGAATGGGAGACTATGTGAATTCTAATTTTTAAAGGAATAACCCTTTGGTACCCCCCCCCCCCCCCCCCACACCCTGCAAGAAAATGGTCATGTGTGTCACCGCCACATCCACACACGGTGCAATATTGCACACAATATTGCAAGCAAAGTTGCTTACTGTAAATAGGATTGTTTTCTTTCTATGCAACAAATTGAGTCATGTGATTCACATTGATTGCCTGCAATTCAACCGTGTGCAATGTCGCACCATGTGTATGTAGCTCTAGGCTTGCAGAAGGCATATAAATAGAAGTTAACATAAATATAAAATGACCCTTTAAAACTAAGTGTTGCCTAATGGTCTTGTATAACCCTACTAATGGTCTATCAAATCCTACACTCTGATTGGCTGAACAACTAGTGGTCTATTATGTCAGTGATAGATCACAAGCAGTGAAAAAGGTGGGTTTTGCAAGCCAAAACAATGGCAAAAACAATTATTTATTTGAGAGATCACAGTAGTAGGTTTATACTATTAAAACAATTAGACCTCTCCTCCTCATGGTCTACAAGTCAATAACCCATGACTATTGGCCCGTAAACTATTCTGGCTGCAGGCCTCATATACATGCATTTTTAGCTTGGACAGTTTGTTGTCCCATTCCATACCACGTGTAATTCCTTAGAGTATCATTTCTTTGTTTAATGGTTGTGCATGAGAAGACACATGAATATGGATACAACTCGAACTAAGAATCATATTCTCAAGACCATGTGTCATTTCCTAGAGTATCATTTCTTTGTTTAACGGTTGCACATGAGAAGACACATGAATATGGATACACCTAAAACAAAGAATCTTATTCTCAAGAGAATGATAGTGGTCTGAAATGGGACAAAAGCCACCCAAGGTCTATTGTTAACTAGACCGGGTGCTTCATAATATTGTTAAAAAAAGGACAACAGTTCAGCAGCCTTACAGTGTACAATCTCATATCATATGAGTGTGCAATAGATTGTCATCACATTGGGGATCACAGGTGGCAAAGCAGTATAGTATGATGCAACCCATGCAGGCTCAATTCCCAGGCTTGGAATCATATGGAGTAAAGTAATTGGCCTATATAACCAGGTGGCCTACCCATGTTTGATCACATCCAAAATGTACACATTTTCTGGTAATAGCTTAATAATCATTCTTTTATCATTAAAAATTTTAATAGAGAACATCTACATTGTTGATATTATTATTATTATTATGGTATCTATATTTTTTCCTCGGGTCGTGTCTGGGCTTTGTTACTGAATATATAAATATTGCTAATTAGAGTCCATTCTTAGGTTGAATATCCATAGAATTTCTTTATAATGTTCACATTCTGACTAACGATCCATTTCTGGCATCTCTGAATTAGGAAGGACACCTCTCTGTTATTATTATTATCATTATTATTACTATTAATAATATTATTATGGTATCTTTTTTTTTCCTCTGTTGTTTTCAATTACAATAACAAGCGAGTCGTGCCTGGGCTTTATTTTGTTACTGAATATTATTATTATTATCATTATTATTAATATTGTTATTATTATTATTATTATTATCATTATTATTATCATTATTATTAATATTGTTATTATCATTATTATCATTATTATCATTATTATCATTATTATCATTATTATTATTATCATTATTATTATCATTGTTATTATTAATATTGTTATTATTATTATTATTATTATTAAAATATGAATAGGCATGTAGAATTTGAAAAAATAAATAAACAATTAACATTGGCTTGCTGCCTGCAAACATCAATGTAGACGATTTTTTGTTTCACATTTAACAATAAACTTAAAATCACCAATATGATGTTTGTGAAGGATGCAGCGAACTAAACTCTTGCCAACAGATGTCATCAATGTTATGGTAAGGAGCCTTCAAGGGTGCTTTTACATGTCTAGACTCTTTTGTGAGGAAGAAGAACTATTATGGCTAGGATTAGAGTGGTTTTATTTTCCCTTTGAAATATTAGTAAACTAAAAGAGTAAGGTATTGAAGTTGTCCTTCAGTAGCATGGTTATATAATAAATAAGTTGAGATTTGGGGCCATACACTACTGTAAAAGGTTTTTATTTTCTTCTTGAGCTTTCGTCGGACGCCGACATCATCAGGAGATAGTTTCCTTAATTTGTTTACATTCCGTTCACTTCCATTGTTCTCCACCCTATTTAACTCACTGTGTATATGTAAATTCTATCTCCTGATGATGTCGGCGTCGGATGAAAGCTCGAGAAGAAAATAAAAACCTTTTACAGTAGTGTATGGCCCCAAATCTCAACTTATTTATTAAACTAAAAGAGATTACATCGTATTTGCATTGGTTTTTTTTGTGTGTCTATTTGAATATTACACATTAACTAGTGAAAATAAAAAATGTGCTCTCATGCTGTGTGAAGTTATAAAGCATAGTGGAGTACTGCTTCTCGGCACTTCTTAAGTGTTTTGACAATCCCCAAGTGCATCATAACTGCACACCTCACAGCAAGCAATTTTTCTATTTCTTTTATGAAATACAAATTACAATAATTATTACTTGGAATTTGAATGATGCAATAGAAAGCGTAAGTGCAAGCTGTGTGTTCTCATAAAGCACCCACCCCAACCAATCAGAAAGCAATATTTATATTGATCAATTATTTTATAATATTTTTTGTTTCACTGGTTTAGTAAAACCATTCTAGACTTATAATGGCTGTAGACCAGACTAGGATTCACTGTTGGGAACCATTACACTGTTGTAATAACAGGTCTGATTTTTATACGCTGTCATTTAAAACTAAAGCCTGTGCACCCCCCCCCCCCCCCACCCCTTTACTAGGGGTATAACTGGCCTAACTGGGGTTAAGCAGGGAGGGACAGACCCTCATGAAATTGTTTAATGGGAATGTATCAATCACAAATGGATTTGTAACACGAAGACTTGAAAAAAGAGAGTATGTGATGAGTGAAATTTTTCTCTAGACCAATAATGCAGTGAGATGTTTTGATGACATTAGACATACCCGTCACAGCAAATCATTCTGAACATATTGAATCAAGAAAAGCCATCAAAAAAATTACCCAATCTTCTCTTAAATTTTTTTTTTTTTTTTTTTTTTTTTTTTTTGCAAAAAATAGTTTTTGACATATTGCATCTCGAAATGACATAATTATGTCTTTCATTAATAGTTCACACCACTTCAATAAAGCAGGCCACGCCCTCGGGTCATGCTTTTATGGAGATTTTGTCATTAATATATTTTCTGTTTGGGTTATGCGTCTTCTTTTTTTTCAATCCCTTTAATATCCAAATACAATTAGAAAATAACGAAGCCTTAATCAAACATGTCAGAACTAGCAAGCGACGGGAAAATAATAGCATTGCGGTCCATAGTGTTCCTTTACAATTTATTTCGTCTGTGTTTGTCTTTGCATCCAAAGCGTCAACAACACTGGCAAAGACTAAAATCCAACTTGCTTTTATAATGTTTAATTTTTCATACATTGATAACACTCGTTTCTTTTGGTTTAGTTTATCTCGTTTTTAACGTGGGCGGGTTTCTGAAAACTTGTTTGAAAAAGAAGTTAAAGCCCACATGAATCCTAGCTTAACCGAGATTAGTCTAGGGATATACTGACTTCCTACTCTTAGAGCTCCGATGTGATAAGATTGAACTTGAAACAAAAGTGCTTCTACTTTCACTTGTGTGCATCAAAACATTTACGCAAAGATCAGATAGAAAGTTCTTGACTCTGTGAGAAATCGTGGTCGGATGGTGATCGGTCAGTCTGGTCGGATGGTGATCGATCGATCGGTCAGGAAAGGAGCATTTTTACAGTGTCCATCGTAAACGAGTGGAGCAATTTTCACTCGCTTTGCCTGAGTGCCTGGCCGAAATCCCCCATTCAGTCTAAAAACGTTTTTCAGGTGATTTCACTGATGAAAACAATCAAGAAGGGAGTCCGGATATAGACAGATATATAACCTAATTCTTCCTGTAGGTCGTCTATATTCCATCCATCCACCCTTTATTACTGATTGTGCTTTGAGATGTTTATTTTTTTTTCCTTTTATTTTAGTTTCTCCCTTCCTCTCGACCTCCCAAGTGATGTACTTCCAGTAATGATTAATTTAATGCGATATATTCAATTCCCAATCTCCCCTTTTGTCATATACGACGTACCCCCCCCCCCCCCCCCCGCAATCTAACGTCGTTAACTATCTGTATTTTATCTAGTACCCTCCCCTCCCATAAAAAATATTACGTGCTGTTTTATACGCGCGCCCTCCTCTGCCCTACAAGTTATCCCTCCCTTTCATTTTTTGTTTAGCACCCTCCCTTCCCCTGTTGTTTGTTGGTCACGAGCATGTTATAGCATGCTCGCACAATGATCCTCCACCTCTCCTCCCTCAAGAGTTACTCCCAATAGAATCCTCCCGTCCCTCTACTTACATCCAAGCCAGCTATATCCATATGTGTCCTATTTTACTGCCAACAGCTGCCAACCCTCTTGAAACCCTTCTCAACCAGCAGTCACACATGATTGGTCGAATAGACCGAATCGAATCGAAAGGACAAAATAACCTTTTAAAATCGTCTCGAAACACTCGCAGATCAGAGCGGAAGAGAGAGAAAGAAGGAAAGAAAGAAAGAAAGTAAGAGAGAGAGAAAAAAAGAAAGAATTTGAAAGAAAGAAATTGAAAAAAATTTAACTGAGCCCATACAAATGAGTACGTATCGCTACTTGTACATCTAACGGCCAAACAAGCCAGGACCAATTAGGCTCGTTCGATCAGATTCGACCTCCATTAGAATTATGGTACATATCAAATAAATGACACAAAAAAGTTTCAATTTCCGGTTCGTTTTGCATAAAAAATTCCGTACACAGACGAGTTGTCCATCGAGTTTCTTTATCAATAACACATCCATTGTATAGGATCATCATTTCAGATGGAAAAAGCGCCTTCCTAGGGAAGATATCTAGAATTTACGGCGCAAATAGAAGTTATCACATGAAGTTAGGCAAATTTTCCAGATAAAAAATGGTTTTTTTTCGTGAACATCTCCAAGTTAAATTTTTTTTTACAAATGGCGCAAAGAATCTCAAGCAAAAACATCGATCATTATTATAACAACATACTTATTGCTTCATCATATGCGATATGATCGAAAGAAAAAATTGCGGTCATTTTGAGGAACAGGTTTATTAAAATCTCAGCGTAGATGACCCTGAATGAGATAGGCAAATGTTATGCGCAATAAATTATGCATTTTGAAATAAATATTTCGAAGCCGGAACTTTAAATTGTTAAGAGAGAGAGAGCAAAATCCAAAATCATCTTTGGCATTATATTATCTCCTTGAAAAAAGAAAAGGCTTTGTTGCGGTGCCGAGCGCGCGCACATGTAACTTCCATCCTACCATGCACCTGGCGACTTCCTGGACAGATCGATTGACCAGATATGATAACAGCATATCTGTGCTGTGCTGCCAAATTTACAACATTAGAAGTAAAAACAAGTTTCTCGCGCGTCAAACGTAAGATTCATTGAGTGTTTACATCTTAGAACCAAAAATAGATCTGCAATAAATATTTTGAAAACTATATCTAGCGATCCGATGTTCGTCAATGGCTTTTTCTGCGCGAGCTAAGTCTTCTAGGCGTGGCAGCTAGGAGGCAAAATAATCGCATTATAAAATAAACAAATAATCTTTATAAGTGAATCATACTAACATAGAATGTACTTGACCGCACAAATAACCTTCCTATAGTTTGTTTGCCTGTTTTTTGCTTCAGATATAATTAGTATAGTTTGTGATCATGAGTACCCAAGATCTGCGAGGCCGCGAGGCAAACATACCTGCGGCAACAATGCCACAGCGTATACTGAGCGCTATTATTGACAATGTTTAAGGTAAAGATGAGCTCATGTGCCAAGATAGAATTGGTATTCATTTGTAAGAGCGATTGGTAGGAATATAGTGTGGATTTTCTACTTAAAAATAAGATTACACTTCCTAAAGTTGTAGAACTAATCCAGGAATCATTGCCGACACCAATGACTCCAAAGTCAAGCAAGCAGACGTCCTAGGATGAGGTTCTCCGGGGTTTTTTCATTTCTCGTACTCTTAGAATGTTTTTTAATCCACGTTTTTTACACCAAATCATTCCAATATGTTTAATACTCTTGATATATTTTCAACTCCTACATTCAATACTTGTTCACTGGCTTGAGTAACGTTGACAACCGATACAGCTTTAAGTGATCTCAGTGAATGCGGTTGATGACGGACACTTAAAGAAACCGTGAATCGTCAATGAAAGCACGTACGCCGAAATAGATTATTTTGGGATCGATATTTATTTTTACCCACTTCACTTACGACAAGAAATCTTTGACTTGAGGCAGAAGTACCCACAAGCAAATCTTAATCCGTAATCTGAAATTATTTTGAAAATCAGGCATGAAAAATACTGAAAAGAAAAACAGATCTAGTGAGTTCATTTTGTGGTGAAAAAATTTGACCCACTTGATCCCCCGCTGTTAGATTTTTATTGAGGATCAAAGAAAAACAACTTGATTGTAAACACATTCTATTACGTACATGCAAAGTAGGCACACTCTTAAATAACCATAAACTCGTAAAAAGAATGAAGACTTTTAGAAAATTGTCGTAGGCGGTTGAACAAAAATCTATCAAGATGAAGTTGTTGCTTTGAGTAGCGCGATAAATCAATCGGCACTATTTGCTACACTGAAATGATCGAGTTCTGGTCGCACAATATTTTTCAACAGCCGAAAAACAATTATTCGTTCCACATTCAAATTCCAGGAAGAACAATTAACAACAGGGCGTTTCTCATTGATTTTCCAACACATTTACTAATACACGTTCTGGCTTTAACGCATTAGATAAAATTAGTCAAAAGTTTTAAGCGACTGATCAGAAGGTCTTTAGAAAGCACATATCAATACTATATTTATTTTGTAAAAGGAAGTTTTTGTCTTTAAAATATAATGTTTTAAGTTAATAATATTTACGGCTGAAAAAAGCGTAGAGAATATAAAATAATAGTTGCATCTATATATTTATTTTTTTCGAAAAATGTTGGTCAGAATTCTTATTTGTCATCATATGACAAAGGTTTTGTCGAATCACATGAAAATATCGAGTTGTTTTTCATAACTCGAAGACGTGCAAATCGTCATGATACTATCACGAGGAGGTCAACCAAATCTATTTTAAATATTGTTTTTCTTTTGGCAATTTAATTATATTCTTCTTCTGTCTACTGCCGAAGTTTTGAAATTCCATTCTTTACAAAACATTTGACTAGCCTAAATTTTTTCGAAGAATTAAGAAAGCAAAACAAGAGAAAAATAAACATCAACAGCAAGGTAGTTTTTTTTAGAAGAGAAAATATCCTGTTATAACAAGCTTTAGCATATTGTAATGACACCTAGTTTTCTGAATTTTAAGGCCGAAAATTATTTGAATATACTTGGTTCAGAGAAAATAATGGCCTGATAAAGCAGTTCTTCTCGCCAGTGGCCAGCCATTCAAATCCAAGATCAAATCGTGAGGTCCTTCAGGTATCCCTTGGCTACCATAGATGACAGCCTTGCTAGCTAACTCATCTATTTTTAACGCCATAAATTTTTCGATTAAGAAATTGCTGGAACTACTTGCTAAAGATTTATTTTCCCGTTTATACAATAAATCCTTTAGCCCGGGATTTTAATACAGAGATTAATTTTGTCAATGTGAAAGATATTTTACGGCTTTTCAAAGCCTTTCAACTCTGACCCTTCGAGCAATAAACCGAGGAGTAATGTTTCGTTGCACGATAATACTGGAGATCTTAAGACAACAATATTAAAAGACAGCATGCTAAAATACGCATGTTCTAAACACTTATACATTGCTAACCCTGATAAATCTGCTAAATTACTCCGTAGTAAGTCAAAATTTATTTACAAGATATTGAATTTACAAGTGAACTCGCCATGCAAAATCTCAATATTATATGCGATAATGTTATTCTGAATTGTTCAAATGTATACTGCAGTATATTTACAAATGTTCGGTTCTTCTAACTAGAAAATTTTTACATCGAACTGAAATCAATATCAATAATAATAATGATGTATCAAACAAGCAAACAGTGGAAAATATATTTACAATGTTTTGTTTTTTTTCTAGTTTAGACTAGCTGAATAATAATAATTTTTGCAAAAGGAAAGAGTAAATTTATAACTTTCCTAAAAAGCAAAAATATTGTAAACTTAAGTGACCAAATAATATAAATTTGCTTTCAATTCTACATGAAAATACTTCACCAAATACGTATTTCTTACTGAAATACATGAAAAATGAATTTCAGCACGTCGTATTTTTCAACAGTTAAACAATAGTTCTTCGAACCCGTTTTGTACAAAAGCTGTGTACATAAGCAAATATATGTGTTTGTGCAAAGCTATAAACGTAGAAATTTGTTCTCGTTTTAGCACTGCTGCATTAAGTGATAATCTTTTAGCGAAATTATAATTTATAAATATATATTGATGTGTGAAATGTACGACGACATATAATATGAATACTTTACACTTGGATATGTACTACATGCAATCGACTAGGTCGTTCGAAATGTGCCGTTCGATTCGAACCTTTACGATTGCGATCGAGCTATTTTTGAATACAATTTTTAGGCAAAATTTGTTGTTTTGTACTGTTTGCTTCGTAGGGTCAAGACCTCGTACGAATCTTGGCGCTTAGCCGAATTGTTTTGTACAAACACAACTCGTTCGCGATCCAAACAGTCATGTTGGTCTGCACATTGTCTGTCTTAAGCTATATAAACATCTAGAACAATTATAAACCTCCCTTTTCGTCACGAAAATTATGATTTAACTTTAAAGAGTCCTTGGGGAAGAGTAAAAGTACCTTGGGAATCCTTCTTCACGCGCCATTGTATTTTGCATCCTGCTCGCCACGTGATAGTCTAACTATCATCTATTATCAAAAGTCGTGTTTCTTCACACCTCCAAATCCCATAACGTCTTTAAAGATATGTGATTTTCGCACTTCAGGTGGATTCTAACAGGTAAATGCTCGTGGTCTTGCGGGGGGGAGCGATTTGTACAGCTTCTTTCGAAAATGTCGTCCCTCCGAGTTGCGCTTCAAAGCACCAGATTCGATCGCTCGTTCTCGATGGAGCGAAGCTAAATCTTTCTCGCTCTTCTTTAAGTCATCATGTCCTTCTTCTTTAATATCGTCTAAACTCGGTTCGTACGACGAGTGTCGTCTAACACGGCTCCCCTTGACGTTCTGTCCAGACATCTGTGTCTTATCGGACTGACTAACATGAGATTCAATGCTTTTCTCGATGATGGACTCCTCTTCTGGGGAGCTTTTCATAGCATAAACATTCTCAACATCTTTCCTTCGAATTGTCTTCCATTCGGTCATTGCTACTGGGTTGTCCGTTAGACATATCATCCTGCTGTAAATTGCTACCTCGGCGCTTTGCATACAGATATAATACTTCTTGTTTTTGCCAAATCAAATCACTGTCGAGTTTACTGAAAGAGTACCTTGAACGATTTAATCGAACTACTCCAGTACATGTTGTTTACATCGGTGTGATGTAAGAAGAACGCTCACGTGCTATAAATATTTATAATTTCAGTGACGAAAAAATCGTCACAGCGACCGTGCTTGACAATTCTAAGACAAACAGGTCACCAAATGTCAAATTACAAGTTAAAAAACCTTTCAAAACTGGTTTCAGTATATCTAAGGACCCTTTAGTGGGATATATTTAGATGATTTACTTGAAGATCGCATTTGAAGTTTTCTTTGTATATATTGCTATCTCATTTACATACTACTATGGTTTCTAAAGTGAAATTTGAATTCTCAGCTCTAGAATGAATGAGAATGGCTTATTATCTGGACATGAGGAACGCCCCGTCAAGAATAAATTACATGGTATTATTCAAACAACTTTTGTACAAAAAAATCGCCAAGAAAGTGTGAACTAAGAAAGATAAACAAAAAATAAGGATTATGAAAATGCTAAAAACGCGAGAATAAGCCAGATATGCTGTTGTGAGGTGGAAAACAAAGTCTGCGGTACCCGCTTAAACGATAATTGACGCTTCGGAGAATAAATATTAGTAGAAAGCGCCAAAAAACCAACATCAGTAATCAAGCTATACACTCAATTGCGACAAAATTAGGAGTCGATGGTAGAAAATGCTAATGACTTATTTTAGAAATTAGCTTCAAAACATTTTTTTCCATCGCAGTACTGAGGCTGTTTTTTTTATTAGTACTAAAGCCAGAACTTCATAGAATAACAACAAAAACAACAAACATATTCAAGACACGAGTAACTTAACCATCTCAGCAATTTTTTTTCCAGATTTGTTCGTAAACACGCCGGTACCTTTTGAACAATTTTCTATAGCCAAAAAAAATAATAGAAAAAAAAAATGGGGTATAAATTTTTAAAGCACTTGTTTTCAATAAATCTAAAGAATCGTCTAATGTAGCACGTATTCAAAGGAAATAAAAGCTTTTCGTAGAAGTTATTGTTCCGGTTTTGTCGCGCACCGGTGCCCAGGTATTGTAGACTAATGAATGAACATGTTCTGAAAAACGCGCGCTC